>JBBPBX010013494.1:19599-33161 GCA_038048925.1 Garcialebias charrua
TTTTTTTAAAATGATTAAGTGCAAGTAATTTTGCAGCACTGCTGAAATTAACAAACGGCACGCCGATGTCCCCCATCGACAGATTTGAATAATGATGTTTTGTCATTTTTGAGATTAGCGTTTTTCTGGACTGGATTTGAACAGGGAATGCAGTAAACGTTAATGTTTTTATTGCAAGATATTTAAGTGGGTTGGTGTGTGGAGAAGAACAGAGGAAGTTGTTTTTTCTTGTCCAATGTGGCACAGAGTGTCTGGCCCTGCAGAGCAGAGGGAGTAATTATATCCACCAACAGATGCAATGGCGGAGCCAGTGGGTGCCCAGTGGTGGCCTTGGCCACCATAGATTAATCTTCAGCCACCCCAGTCATTTGAGAAAACTATACTTTTAAGCAATTTAAAAGTTAGAAAGCATAGTTTCCTTAAATCAGGGGCGTCAAACAACAACAACAAGAGTTTGGTTGGTCTCATTTTATGTTCACTGTTGTGCTTTCAACATAATCAAAGATTACTGAAAAAATAAAGAGATAGAAGCATTGTACGTTTCACGTATCATCTTGGGGGCCAGATAAAATGTCAACGAGGGCCACATTTGGCCCCTGGGCCTTGATTTCGACACATATGCCTTAAATGATTGGGGTGGCCGGTTTACATAAATATATGCAGTAGTAGCGGCCATTTTGTATTTGGAGACAACCTGTTGTGGCTTGGCGCTATATAAATAAACTGTATTGAAAAACTGAAATAGATTGATGTGGTAACGCAATTTTCAAAAGGAACCTTTCTTACACATGTAGTGATACACCTGTCCTTCTGAGACTGTACTGGACCACACTCTGATCTCTGAACTGACCAAAATAACACCTTATCACTGAATCTCTCAGTGAGATACCTTTTCACTGATCCTCTCAGACATTAACCTATTTTATTCCATTAATTTGAATCAAAGGGACAAATTAAATCACAAGAGACTCTCTTTTATTCTTTTACTTTGTGTTATTTCAAATATAATCAATGCATAACCTTGTGGTATTCGTATGAGCAGTGTTATTTTTCAATACGTTGAATGATCATTGCTAATGTTCATATGGTGTATTCTTAATATGTGGACACATGAATCAAAGAACTTTGTCTAAAGTTGAATGGTATGTCAGACTGAACTTCTCAGTTTTGTTTAGAAATTAGAAAACAGTAATCAGTTGTTTTCATGAAGCTGGCTCCACAACTCCCTGTCTTCCTCTAAACAATTCTTTCTGTTTCTGACTTTCACCTTGAATCCTGATAACGTCAGTTAACTTCCTCCCACTGGTCGAACGAACCAATGAGGGTAGTGAGAAACACTGACTGACGTCAAGTTCCCGTTAAAAGTTCCATTTCCTGTTTCTTCTCCAGTTGCTGGAGGAAGTGTAATGGTGTGGTCACACAGAGCAGCGTTTTTACCTCCAAAGCTTCCAGCCTCCATGTAAAGTCAATGGTGGACGCACTCAGGCACCTCCTGGCGTCTGGCGTCAGGTCGCGTGCGTGTTGAGCGTGCTGAGTAGCGTTTTTTCGTGCACGTGAACCGGCGTCGGCTTCCAAGTTCCGCTTCAGCTGAGCTGAAGTTTTCGCGGTTCAAACGTTCAAACGCCGCTCAACTCTACCTGATTGGTTGGTGTGTCAACCAATCAGGGAGAGTCGGGGGGCAGAAGAGAGGGGGCAGTGGGAGAGTCCCTATGTGACGCGGAAACGAGGGTGCGCGCGCACTATGTGACGTATTGTTTGTCGGAAAAAAAAAGAAAAGACTCGCGAGCTCGTGGACTATGGAAGAGAAACTCATTGTAGCTGTGTGTTCGCGACAATTCCTTCACGACCAGTCAAGTCTGCTCGACAGAGACGGAAATAAAAGGCTCCTCGCCTGGCGGAGTGCACTCTGTATACCGGTAAGCTCCTCCCACACCCCGTCGCCACAGCAACGAAGCCGCCGCAACACTACAGTTTGGACAACACTGGGTAGCGCGTCCACTTCCGTGCGTGAGGAGCGTTTTCGGAGGTAAAAACGCTGCTCGGTGTGACCACACCATAAGAAGTAATGACTTTCTCTTTTCGCTGTCGGACGCTGGGTCAAATGCCAAAGACCCCCGTTCTATCCGCAAAGGGTTACAGCAAGCTGCTGTGAAACCCGAACAGAGCGTAAGCTCCACTTTGAATGAAAATTCCTTCAAGGAATCTTTTATCCTGAAAAACCAAACTGGATTAGTGCCGCTACCTTGAGTCGATCAATGCAGACCTCAGGAAACACTCTAAAGCGAACACGTTGAAGCCTGCAAAACGTAGCTGGATGGACGATCTGTGCACGTTTAAGGTTGGCCGTACTTTACCAGAGCTTTGGATGAGAATCTGCGCAAAGGTAAAAAGTCTATGTTCACTAGCGGACCTGAAGTCCAGCGGATGCCTCTCGAAGGGCTGCCATGTTTCTGGTTAAACTCACTTCAAGATAACTACTGTAAGGATGGCTCGTCCTGTTGGTCATGTCTGTCCCCCTTGTGATGTTACTGGTCAGTTCCTGTTCTGTTAGTTTTAGTAGTTAGTTTTTCTTAGTTCAGTCTCCATGTTTATTTACCAGGCATGTAACGAGATCTCGTTGTACGAGATCTCGCGATATTAAACTCCCGCGATATCTCTCGTTGAGAGGTAACGTTGTCTCGCGAGACGCTAATGCTAGCAGCCCCTAGCAAGTCAGCGTCACGGACAGCATGGCTTCGCCGGATGAAGTTGCTATAGAAGACGCCCCAACTACTGATGGAGGGTCCCGGTGCCGCAGACGCCTCTACATTGATGGAGGGTCCCGGCGCTGCCGACGCTGCCCCGGATGTAAAGACACACTTGTGTAAACACCGGTGTGACCGGTGTTGCCAGATAGAGTCCCACCCACCCAAAGCACTCTTTACCCGCAAAAGTCAGAAGGAAAATCGCGGTGAACCGCCCAATCTGGCAACACTGGTGAGTGACGGCTGCAGATTCAGTGCTGATGCGGATATTTATGTTCAATTTTTGGAAAGTCCTGCGTGAATATCTATTTTTTTAAACAAAGTTGAACGTTCTAAGGTCTAAGGAGATTCAATCAGTAAAATGAAGACATCAGTTGAGTTTGTAATACATGTTAAAACAGAATAAAAGCCTTTTTGCGGCATAAAACCGATCTTTGAAGTTTTCTTGAACTAATACTAAAATCTCGTCTCGTTCTCGCGAACTCTGTAATTTGTCTCGTCTCGTCTCGAGAGTTTTGTGTATCGTTACACCCCTATTATTTACTCATCATCCTGGTTTACTTCATGTTTCAGGTTTAGTTTCCCAGTCTTGTCTGTTAGTTGTAGTAGTTAGTTTCCCTAGTTCAGACATTACTCCAAGACTCAGTTTAGCTTCCCGGTCCTGCTCTGTGTCTTCGTTAATTGTCTCCAGGTGTTTGTGATTTTGTCTTGTCTTGGCTGTGAGTACATAAGCCCTGCCTGTGTCTCATTCATTGTCGCTGCATAGTCTGGTAAATCCCTTATGTCTCTCGCCACAGCTCCTGTGAGTACTTTTGCTGCCACGTCAGCTTTGTTTATTTGTTATTAAAAGTATTTATTTTTACAACCTCTTGCCTCCTGCGTTTCCGTCTGCGCCACTGGGTTTTCATGCTCTCTGAGTAAAACCGTGACAACTACCCCTCCTGTACTTCCTCCATCTTTCTTACTCCTCCTAAACTTTCTCTTATCCATCCTTGCCATAACTTTAAGCTAAATGCCTGCAGATATAAGTTATTCTAAGACCCATAACTTGTTCTGTTGTTCCTAGAAGCTACGGACGTGTAATTCATGTGCTGAAGTTAATTTGTAGGAAACTGATATGTCACTCAAGTTGTACATGTGTTATGATGTTAAATTTATGATTTGTTAATAAATGGTTCAGTTCTGCTGAATCAACATGAATTAACGTTTCATGCCTTTTGCATCTCATCACCTGGTCACAGATTTATTGTTTAATCCATGAAAAAGAAGAGAATTTGTGATATAATTGATGCTAAGTTTGACAGATAACACCTGTTCATCCTTGCATTTTAGTGTACAGCATGGCTCAGTAAATCTGACCATAGGTATACAATTACACACACACATAAAAACTTATTTTTCAAGTTATCACACACTCACAACTTGCACAGACAGACAGACGTAGGACGAAGGGTATTTCCAATTCTCCTTTTCCCTCCGCAACAGGGGACAAACACAAAATACAAAAATGAGGTCTGATAGTTTAGTTAATGTTCTAAATACTATATAATTATGCAGTAAGCTTAAGAATAATACTTTGTTTTATTTGTATAGGTAAACTTGAGCATAATCACTATCATAGCTTGTTTTATTTCAGATGTTGGAACACATTTTAGGCTACAGTTTAAACACTTTTTATGATAATTTAAAATGCAGTCCTGCCGCTCCTTTTAATCAGGGAGCATGTAACAACTCTTAAATGGTGCCTAACCAAAGAGTGATGAAGAGATTTGATATTAGATGATTGTTTTCTGTATTTAATTTCAACTAAGAAAAAAATCCTTAAAATTTCAGGTTGCAAGGCAACAAAACACGACAGGTGAATAGTTAAGCAATAATTGGGGGGATATTTTACCCGTGATTTAGACAAAAACATTTATAAAACTATTGCACAAAATAGTACAAAAACTACATAAAAATGTGTATATTGCTTTGCTGATGTAACGTTAAACATCAATGTAACTAAATACTTAATAGATTTATGTCTTTTACAGTTTAAACATTGAAAAAGCAACATCGAGTGTTGTGTAAATGCAGGTTTCTGCGTGTCAAAGCAGATGGGGCTGTGACTCGTCCACACCTGCCTGCCGCTCAGTCGGCCTGCCAGGCGAACCTGTGCCCTTACCTGGAGCTCCAGACAAGATTAAAGGGACGAACAGACAGAAAAACTGACAGTCACCCTCAGAAAATCCTCCCACACAGTCTGCAGGAACAACAAAAAGCTCTGAAACTGCCCCTCAGAGATGATAAAGACAAACAGTGGAAATATATTTGGCTAAACTGTTGAGCGTCTGTTCATATTACTGCACCATTTCTGTTTTTTATAAACATTAGTTTCACTTAATTGGACTTAATCAGGGAAATAAAAAAAACCAACAACATTGGCTCGTGCTTAATAGATGCAACAGCTGATTTGACTGCCTGTTATTTTAATCAAATGTGGCAATTTGGAACAAAATTGGTTTGAGACGTGACGAATGGGCGAAAACAAAGATAGGTGATGTTCCACTAAAGAGATGACGGCACCAATCAGGGCACGCTCAAGAGAGGAGGAGGCTGATGTCAGCGTGCGATGGATGAAACATCAGAAAGACTCTCAGTTTACACACATGCATTACACACACACGCAACAACACACAAGTGCTTCCTCTCGTCATCGTTCAGCAGATCCTGAAATGAGCTCAGAGAAAGCAGCAGCGCTCGGGGAGTGGACCGTCAGCGGCCAGGTAATATGGGTTGCACATAGACGGCATCCTACTTTTGTTTTTGTTCACGTTGGCTTTATGATGAACATGTTCAGCCAAAGTTTGCCATGTTCTCAGTCAGATTTTTGGAGAAAAAAAAAATAGTTTGAATTTGACCCAACCCTGACACTTCTGCTCTTCTTTTTGATTTTGTTGCAGACTCACACAACAGCAGCTCTTCTCTGTGATTTCCTCCACGTTTGCTCTGCCACACGCCTCACTGTGTGCGTAAGAAGCATGCGTTTTGTGTGGTGGGTATGGCGTATGAATCGTATAGAGTAAGCGTTGGCAGCGCTGGTGGTGCGGGTGCATGTTTTTGAAGCCGTGTCGCTGGGCTGTGCTCATGGCTCGGAGGAGGGCTGCGGGCGGCCGCTGCTGCCACAGAACACCCATGAACGAAGACAACGCTCGTTTCTGTCTGCTGGCCGGCCTCATCCTTCTCTACTTGCTGTGTGGCGCTGCCATCTTCTCGGCACTGGAACACCCCTCCGAGCTCCGGGCCCGCCTCCTCTGGAAGCAGCGGCTGAACAACTTCACCGGGCGGTACAGGGTCAACCTGGGCGCCCTGCACACCCTGCTGCGGCAGTACGAGGAGGCGAACGGAGCGGGGATCCGAGTGGACGCGTTGAGGCCACGCTGGGACTTCTCTGGCGCTTTCTACTTCGTGGGGACTGTGGTTTCTACTATTGGTAGGTGCTTGTTTTTCAAAACGTATACACAACTTCATTGTTGACCTTACACCCTGTGTTGGTATTCTCCAGGTTTTGGCATGACCACACCAGCAACTATAGCAGGGAAAACCTTTCTAATCTTCTACGGTCTCATTGGCTGTGCTGCCACCATCCTCTTCTTTAACCTCTTCCTGGAAAGGATCATCACAATGCTGGCTTACGTCATGCGCTGGTGCCACGAGCGTCGGCTGAGATGTGGTGGAGTGGGGGCGGCGTCCAGCAGAGAGGAGTCGTCTGGGGAGGAGGACAGCCTGGAAGGCTGGAAACCATCAGTCTATTATGTGATGTTGATCTTAGGAGTGGCATCGGTTGTGATTGCATGCAGCGCCTCCACCCTGTACAGCTCCATGGAGAACTGGAGCTATGTGGACTCTCTCTACTTCTGCTTCGTGGCCTTCAGCACCATCGGCTTTGGGGACTTGGTGAGCAGTCAACGAGATCAGTATGAAGCTCAAGGGGCCTACCGGTTCGGGAACTGTCTTTTTATCCTCATGGGAGTGTGCTGCATCTACTCACTTTTTAACGTCATTTCTATTGTCATCAAGCAAACTCTCAACTGGATCCTGGGTAAGCTGGTCTGCTCGAAGCGACGCCAGCTCTGTTCCTGCTCCAAGCGAGGCTGCTGGTGGCTCTGCTGCCCCTGCCTCCAGAGCAAAAGCCACAGCCAGAGGCGCCTGAATACATTTCTGAGACCAACACGCACGAAACGCAATGCGGTGCAGCCTATTTCATCCCACTGCCCTACAGGCAGACACCGGTACACAGGCGGCTCCGTGGAGACCGTGTGTGGCAGTGAGACGGATGCTGGGGCGGCAGCTGAAGAGTACGATGGCCGCCGTGTGTCCGAAGAGTTGATCTCTGTCAATGAGTTAATGGTGTCCAATAAGGTGTCTCTGGCTCTGCTGCAGAAGCAGCTGAGTGAAACGGCCCACCAGGGCCCACGACAGAGCTATGGACATCAGAACGGATTCTCTGGAGGGGTGGGGGCCTTGGCTATTATGAACAATCGTCTACAAGAAACCAGTGTGGATAGATAGCACCTAATTTATATCTGTTTTCTCTTGTTTATCTGAAGCTCAGAGTCAACACGTTTATTTTTTAGACAATCTAAAGTCACGAGTGTTTCTTACAGTTCTTTACTGTACAGACTTTACAGATCGGGGCATAAAAAAAAAATCACACTTTTTCAGATTCTAAAATGATTCCAATCCAAGACGGAGCATTAGGGCCACGTTAATCAAAGAAAAATTACATTACGAGAAAAAAGTATTGAAATTACAAGAATAAAGTTGTACAACAATGAAGTTTTTTCATTCAACCTTTATTTAGTCAGGTTAATCTCATTGAGCCTCGAGGACTCATTTACAAGAGAGACCTGTCTACAAACTAAAGAATGATGACAACAGTAACAGTAGAATTTCCTTGAACAATCAACAATAGACAAACATAAGAGAGGCATACAGATTCTTTTTTTTTTAAACAAGCTAAAAAAAAGATATCAAAGTAGCAAAACACAGATTACCGTATAAGGTAGATGTAGAAAATCAAAAACAGGAAGTCATAATATTACGAGAATAAAGTTGTAATATTACCGGAAGTGGGAGTGGTGGCACAGAGAGAAGGTGGGCCTGTGATCGGTAGATCGCCGGTTCAACCCCGGTACTGACAGCATCAAAAATGTGTTTGGTAGGTGAAGCACCCACACCTGTCCCCACCCTCATTCGCCCCACGCTGAACCCTTGAGCAAGGCCCTTAATCTTCACCATATGCTCCTCCGGGTGTCCTACATACCGTATTTTCCGGAATATAGGTTGCAGCTTTTTATCATTTTTGCATGCCCTGCGACCTATATTCAGGTGCGACCTATTTATGGCTTTTAATAATAATAATAATAATTAATTCAATTTATAACGCACTTTTCATTAATGAAAATCTCAAAGTGCTACAAAGTGCAACAGAATTAAATGTCAATAAAACAAGTAATAAAACAAGTAAAATCAATAACAGTATCAACTAAGATCAAAGATAGAATCATGAGGAGGCAGAGTATGCTTGGTTAAAAAGAAAGGTCTTCAAGCCGCTCTTAAAGTCAACCAGTGACTGTGGAGCTCTTAGGCAGTCAGGAAGAGAGTTCCACAGGCGGGGGGCAGCCACACTGAAAGCCCGGTCTCCCATGGTCCTTAATTTGGTTCTCGGAATGTGAAGTAGATGACTGTTCTGTGACCGTAGAGACCGGGTGGATGAGTATGGTGCAAGAATGTCCTTTAGATAATCTGGTGAAGTTCCGTGTAAGCATTGATGTGTAATGAGAGCAGTTTTGTACTGAATTCTGTAGGTGACAGGAAGCCAATGAAGGTTATGGAGAATGGGTGTAATATGTTCAAATTTACGAACTCTCAACAAAATCCTTGCTGCACTGTTTTGAATATATTGAAGCTTCTGAAGGTTTTTGCCAGGGATTCCAATAAACAGGGAGTTGCAGTAGTCGAGCCTGGAGGAGACAAAAGCATGGACGAGCTTCTCAGCATCAGAAAAAGTCAGAGATGGGCGAAGTCTGGAGATGTTTCGAAGATGGAAGAAGCAGGTTTTAAACAGATGCTTAATGTGATTTTCAAATGTAAGATGAGAGTCCATTTTTATTCCAAGATTTGTAACAGAGGTGGAGAGGGGGATGTCTTGTCCAGAAAAGGAAATTGATGTTATAGTAGATGTTTGTACCTGGCTTTTTATAAAATAAGCTGATTTGTAATAATTTATTTAAAAAAATTAAACTGAGACACACTCTTACAATAATGTCAACTACTGTACAAATATATTTTTAGGTGTTTATCCTGTTAAAATTATACATTTATTAAAGAAAAGTTCAGCTCAGACACATATTTGCTATAATTTTTATCAAACAAATAATTGTTTTTAAGTGTTAATCTTCTTAAAAGCCTTGCTGTGCGCTCCTGTGGCAGACATTTGCAGCAGAGCTAAACACGGCCCACATTTTGACGTAGGTTCGACCTATATTCAGGTGCGACCTATGGATTTTTCCAATTCTTTGGCAATAATTGGACAATGCAACCTATATTCGGGTGCAACCTATATTCCGGAAAATACGGTAGTGACTCTCTGCTCCACACAGTGGGCTGTGGTAGCTCGGTGGTCTGTGGTTACGTCAGGATGGGAGTCCTGCATTAAAAATAACTGTCAAGTCTTCATGCGACTTAGTTAGCTGTGGCGACCCCTAACGCAGGGAGCAGTTGAAAGAAGAAAATTCTCGTATTATTTCAACTTTATTCTTATAATATTAAGGCTTTATTCTCGTAATACTATGACTTTGTTCTCATATTGTTTCAACTTTATTCTCGTACAACTTTATTCTCATAATTTTATTACTTTTTTCTCATAATGTAAGTTTTTTAAAATTAATGTTGCCCTAATACTCAGTAGTAGCAATCTATCCTCAAGTGAACAAAAAGTGCACCAGGTGACAGCATGTCATTGTTTATTAAACAAAAAACAAAGCCAAAATAGAAATGTTCATGTGAAATCCACTGTTGATGCTTCCATAGAATTTAAGAGGGAACTTTTAAAGGGATCTCTGGCTAGCTGGAATAGACCTTATTTGATGAACAGTTACTTCAGCTATAAAAACAAGACCAAAAAAAAATACCGTAGGCTGTTTATTTGACACATTGTCATTTAATTAATGTTGCAATGCATTGTGGGTATGAACAGGTTACTTCTGTGAAAGTTCCATTCAGCTTGAATGGACATGATTTGACGTTCCGCTCTTTTATTTGAACCAGAGCGAGTTGACAGAGAGGAGAATGCAGAAATGACAACTTTCACATTAGCACCATGACTTAATGTATCTGACTAGAGGTGGGCACAGCTAACAAAAAAATTGCTTTGCTAACACTAAAATGATAAACAGGTTAAATTTTTTTTAGTGAAAGCTATTGCAAAACTGCTAACCGCTAAGACACCTGTCACTCGGTCTGCGTCACACATCTTTGTCTCCTTCTTGCTGAAGTAGGACGTCCACACGTAATGCCACACAGCATACCTAAAAGACTCTTCAAGACACACCCACAACAGACAGGAACAAATTGTACATTTTGTTAGCGGACTTAACGTTATTGAAACATAATTTAGCTAAGCTAAGTCCATTAATCTAACAAGTTTAAGTCAGGTCATCTGGACGGATTCTTCTTTGTTGAATGAAGAAGCGTCCGTGTCTCCGTTTAGATGACCTGACTTGACCTTGTTAGATTTTTCTATCTGGATCACTGAGCATGCATCAGGACTAATTCAGCTACTCTGCTAAATAAATTCAGTTATTAGTGGAATAGTGGAACTGTGCCCACCAGTCCACCATTCTACAGACATAAAGATTATTCACAAGTGGAAAATATTTAGAACAACTGCCAATCTTCCCTAGAGCGAATGTCTCAGCAAATTCACTCCAAGGTCAGAGAAATTGCAACAGCCCCATGAGCTCCATCACAGAATCAATGGACCTCAGTTAGTGGAGTAAAGGTTAAAGTTCATGACAGGATAAATTAAATAAATATGGCTTGTGTTGGGTTAGGATAACCTCTTGGGTTAAGAGAAGGAAACAAATTCCTTTTTTTCCGCTCGTTTTCCTTTCCAGGTTTCAGGGCAGGTGGTGCCTTTCTCTAGCAGTCACTCAGCAAGAGGCCAGGTACATCCTGAACAGGTCCAGGCGTCTAGAGACAAGCATTATTAACAATCATTCACACTCCCACATAGGGACCATTTAAAGTTATCAATTAGCCTAACATTCATGGTTTTAAGTTTGTGAGAGAAAAACACAATACCCAGACTAAACCCATGCATGCACAACCCACACTTCAACACTTGCTCTTCTCAAGGGCGGACGTCTCCTCTCGGTCACTGCTTTGCTTTGCTTTGTCTTGTCTGTGAAACTGTCTGAGAGCCTCTCTTCTACAAAATCTTCCGAATCATAACTATGGACTTCAATTTGGTCAGTTGGTCCCTCAACACAACTGATAACATTTCTTCAAAAAGAAGACAGGCTGTAGGCGAGCCGATTTGCCCTGTTGGCATGCACACAGCTGGATATCTCATCGACTTGGAAGACTTGATGATGTGTCTATCTCTGCTGTCATCTGTGGATCTTAAGGACGCATATTTAATTGGATTTATGATAACTGGTTCCTGCTTTTTGGATTTGGCTGGTTCCTGGTCTATCAACACACAAGGAAGACGTCGGCAGCAAATCTGGACCTGGTCAGGCTGCCTGCCTTACATGATGGCTTGGTTCATGTCTCGAGAATCCAGACTTTTGGCTGAATTGATTAGATCTCGGGGTTTTTCTCAGGCACGTTCCATTGGTATGGTAATTTTAATTTGGACATTTCGGAAGCGAGTGGACCAACACAGACTGAAGGTAGATGTCAAGTGGAAATATGCATAGATGACAAAAATATGACATTATTATTATTAAAGTTCTACCTGTCCCCAAAACATTTCTGTTTATCTGAAATTCGGTTATCTCAACACGCCTGGAGAAGTTTTGTAAACCTGACGCTCTCCCCCTCCCAACCCTTCTACTGAGGAATTCAACAGACTTTTCAGAGGAGCCAGCTGAATAAACATTCTGTCATCATTTCAGGACTCTGGATTCGCCTCTGGCCGTCCTTGGCAGATTACCCCCACCCCGAGTTTGCACATATCTCTCCAGAGGGAACTACTGTATATGAACTGAGTGATTTTATCTGAACTCTACAGTGCCTCTGCGGGCTGGCTACTCACCGCCTTTGAGTCACCGCCCCCCCCCTCTGTGTAATGTCGGCATCATTATGTGCTTGTGTGGGAGATGTTTTTTCATTACCACATTTTTGACCTTCAAGCAGAGGTCAAAAATGTGTTTGGATTTTTTTTGTCTCCAAACCCCATGTGTCACTTTTCACCACTTTTATTGTCTGTCCAACAGATCTCACTTGTAAATGAGTCTTCGAGGCTCAATGTGACTTATCTGTTTAAATAAAGGTTGAATGAATGAATGAACAAGGAAAACATGCAAACTCCACACAGAAAGGTCCCATGCCAGGTGGCGAACCTGTAACCTCCTTACTGTGAGGTGACCGCTTTAACCACAGTGCCCCAGGAGAATGCCTCTTCTCTCTAAAAACATCACAGCGCGACTTACTGGGCTTGTAAATTTACATTTAATTAAACCACAAGAGTTCTCCAACAATGTATTTTGGACAGATGAGACCAAAGTAGAAATGTTACCCATGATGCACAGTGCCACATTTGGAGCAGTGGTGGAGAAAGTACTCAAACACTGTACTTAAGTAAAAGTACAAATAAACAGACAAAAATATACTCTAGTAAAAGTAGAAGTACCATATTAATGTTTTTTACTTAAGTAAAAGTAAATAAGTACTTGCTTTAAAAATACTTAAAGTATTAAAGTAAAAGTACTTGCTGAATGTATTACCTAATGCAATGGTCTACATTATTAAGTGTGCGTATGTATGTATATTTTCTGTAATACATTAATAGCGTTGAGCCAGTTTAATGAACAATGCTGCAGATAATACTGTACATGTTTTTATTGTGTTTACTCTGTGACACAGTTCACACTTGGACTTGTGATTCTGTGCGTCAGAATTTCAGGGATGACATGCAGAGTTAAATGTCATTAATTAAAATAAGAAAGGGGAATGGTTATTATACCTTTGAAAGTTTTTATTTAACACAAAGTAAAACCAATGTGTCATTTTAACTGCAGTAAACACATTTCAGTAAAAGTTGTCTGTCTGGAAAAAGGAGCATTAGACCTAACAAAGGAACAGACTCTGATCATTTCAACTGCAGTTTGTCTTATAGTTAAAATACTGTCTAGTCAACCTGGTAATGGGTCAGTAGAGAACAATGTTTTAACTTCCTGACACCATTTTCAAAACTTGGACCTGAGTGTCTAGACATTTAGAGACATCTCTTCTCTTGTCTCCTAACATCATGAACTGACACAGTTTAATATTGCAGCAAGAATTTATTGTTCAAGTTCAGAAGAAGTTGGTTTTCAAAGTTTTTTGAGTCCAGTCTGGCTCTTTAGGGAGAGAGAATCTGTCCTGCTGTACTGAACAGTCTTTCAATAGTCTTTCAATTAGGCCATGGGTGTTGTGTATCTTCTGGCTGAATCTCTGGTGGAATCCATTGGGTGTGTTAGTGGTGCTGTGGGTGCTCCCAACTCAATGACATATATACTAGAATATACGTCATTGGTCCAGTTCTTCTTGAAGGCAGGTCTAATGTTA
>JBBPBX010013495.1:6969-19800 GCA_038048925.1 Garcialebias charrua
GGGGGGGGGGAGGTGGAGGAGGAAGAAGATGTTGAGTCAGAGCAACATGTGTTATTTATTTCCATGGTGTAAACATAAAGAGAAGGCAGACATAATCAATAGGAGACTCCAGATTGTAAATAGACAACTCTAATAGCCTAAACACTGGCTGCTATAGTTACACTCAAGGACACACAAATATCAGCACTTAGACTACACACACACACGTACAAGAAGGAACGAGAAGGAAGAAATGAGAGCTCATAAGGAGAGTTTAAAAGAAAAGGAAAAGACAGGGCTGGCTTACAGAACACATCTCGTTTAGCAATTAAAAGTCCTGACGAGAAGATAAACAGCACTCTCTGAACGTGCTGCGGCCAGAAACACAAGAAATGAATTTAAAAAAGTTCAATGCAAAAACAACTGGACTTGATTTATTTTGTTCTGTTACAAATAAAGTCCAGTTGTTTTTCTATTGAACGTTTTTTGATTTTATCACGTCCTGGATGACTGAGAATCTTCACCAGCACAAGAAATGAAACAACACAGAAAACAGTTTTCAAACTACAGCTCAAACAAATAAAATATAACAAAAATATGAACACATTTCAGCTTCAGCTGCTGTTATCAAATTTAAAGGACCAATATTTTACCAAGATGGCTGTTTTTAAACAGATGCAAAAGTCATCTCTTAAAACGTGAGATCCTGGTCCGCGAGAACCACGATCCTCATGTTTCAGATGTTTCACTGCCCTAACACACCTGATTCAATGGTTCAATCACCTCTCCTTGTTCTACAGAAACCTGGTAACCAATCATGGATTCAAACCAGATGCATTGGAGCAGACAAACATCTAACACATGCAGGAGAGTGGCTCTCAAGTACCAGGACTGGACAAGCCTGACAGAGCAAAACCTTCATTTGGATCAGTCTGACTCCTCAGATGGTCGATAGAACAGACCATCGGTCTGCGACAGAAACTGTTAGACCAGACCTACTGTCTGTGACAAAGACCATTAGACCTGATCTACAGTCAGTGACAGAGACCGTTTCACAAGCCCCAGAGTCTGTGACAGACTCTTAAACCAGACCTATTGTCTGTGACAAAGACCATCAGAATAGACCTGCAGTCGATGACATTGACTCTTAGACCAGACCTACAGTCTATGAAAGAGACATTTAGACCAGACCCACAGTTTATGACATTGACTCTTAGACCAGACCTACAGTCTGTGAAAAAGTCCTGTAGCCCAGACCCACAGTCTATGAAAGAGACATTTAGACCAGACCTACAGTCTGTGAAAAAGTCTTGTAGACCAGACCTACAGTCTATGAAAGAGACCTTTAGACCAGACCTACAGTCTATGAAAGAGACCTTTAGACCAGACCTACAGTATGTGAAAAAGTCCTTTAGACCAGACCTGCAGTCTATGAAAGAGACCTTTAGACCAGACCCACAGTTTATGACATTGACTCTTAGACCAGACCTGCAGTCTATGAAAGAGACCTTTAGACCAGACCCACAGTTTATGACATTGACTCTTAGACCAGACCTACAGTCTGTGAAAAAGTCCTGTAGACCAGACCTACAGTGAATGAAAGAGACATTTAGACCAGACCTACAGTCTATGAAAGAGACCTTTAGACCAGACCTACAGTCTATGAAAAAGTCCTTTAGACCAGACCTACAGTCTATGAAAGAGACCTTTAGACCACAGTCTATGAAAAAGTTATTTAGACCAGATCTACAGTCTGTGAAAAAGTCCTGTAGACCAGACCTACAGTCTATGAAAGAGACCTTTAGACCAGACCTACAGTCTGTGAAAAAGTCCTGTAGACCAGACCTACAGTGAATGAAAGAGACCTTTAGACCAGACCTACAGTCTATGAAAGAGACCTTTAGACCAGACCCACAGTCTGTGAAAAAGTCCTTTAGACCAGACCTACAGTCTATGAAAGAGACCTTTAGACCAGACCCACAGTCTATGAAAAAGTTATTTAGACCAGATCTACAGTCTGTGAAAAAGTCCTTTAGACCAGACCTACAGTCTATGAAAAAGTCCTTTAGACCAGACCTGCAGTCTATGAAAGAGACCTTTAGACCAGACCTACAGTATGTGAAAAAGTCCTTTAGACCAGACCTGCAGTCTATGAAAGAGACCTTTAGACCAGACCCACAGTTTATGACATTGACTCTTAGACCAGACCTACAGTCTGTGAAAAAGTCCTTTAGACCAGACCTACAGTCTGTGAAAAAGTCCTTTAGACCAGACCTGCAGTCTATGAAAGAGACATTTAGACCAGACCCACAGTTTATGACATTGACTCTTAGACCAGACCCACAGTCTATGAAAAAGTCCTTTAGTCCAGACCTGCAGTCTATGAAAGAGACCTTTAGACCAGACCCACAGTCTATGAAAGAGACCTTTAGACCAGACCCACAGTCTATGAAAAAGTCCTTTAGACCAGACCCACAGTCTAGGAAAGAGACCTTTAGACCAGACCCACAGTCTATTAAAAAGTCCTTTAGACCAGACCTGCAGTCTATGAAAGAGACCTTTAGACCAGACCCACAGTTTATGACATTGACTCTTAGACCAGACCCACAGTCTATGAAAGAGACCTTTAGACCAGACCCACAGTTTATGACATTGACTCTTAGACCAGACCTACAGTCTATGAAAGAGACATTTAGACCAGACCTGCAGCAGGTCACTCCTGGTTTCAATCACAACTTTTTTCAAAATGTCATAGCAACAACAAATATTTGTGTTCCATCAGTTTTCCACAAAGGTACCCCAAGACTTTCAGCAGGGAATTGTTTGCTTTGCGTTATACTACATTGGCTTATTCATCCTCTCACATGACGTCTTGTACAACTACTATGCATATTACACCAAAGGACCCCATGTTTTCTGCATAAATCTGTTTCCTGACACATGGAAGACCACAATTGTTTCTTCTGGTACTTTTCTTGTTCATGAGGGATTGCATCAAAGTGATCAAGTGTATACATCTCACATAGTCTAGAAAAAGTTTTCAAACCCCTCAAACGTTTTCAAATTTTATAAAGTATTTGACGAGGGGGTTATGTGATAGACAAAATAAAGTACTGCATAATTGAAGGAAAAAATACATATACCCTTAATTAGAATCCAATCCAACAAACTGGCTTCAGAAGTCCACATGACCAGGCACTGGAGTATTGGTGGTGTTGATCTTTCCTTTGGGTTTTCGAAGGGAGCCGAGCAGGATTACAGGTTTGAGGTTACACAGGTGATTTCCAGTTATGTAGCTCATGGGAAGGACGAAGTTGATGATAACCTCTGTGGCTTTGCAAGGTGATAAACATGGATTACTCCAGGAAGGACCTGAGGAGAAGTACCAGGTTCAGGTCTGGAGGAGGAGCCACAAGAATGCACCACAAGGAGACTTGGTAAGTGCAGAAAGAAACAGAAGGGTAACTCTGGGGTAATCCATCTTTCAAACTAAGGGACTGCCAGCTGAATCAGCATTTGGCAGTCAACAGTCCAGTGTAAAATCTTGGTCCAACTCAGCCTTACGTACAACTGGTGGTAATCAACAGTCACGGGTGACAACTGAGTCAACCACTGCACACTCTCAGGATCTGTAGTTGGATAGTGGAGAAGCACTGGAATCCTAACAGGGATTGCTACAGGGATTACTGCAAACCCACCAAGACATGGACATCTACCTAAACAGGTCAGGTAAAGAGAACATTAATCCAGGAAGCAGCCAATAAGTCTTGTGATAACTCTGGAGGCGCTCCAGAGATCCACAGCTCAGGTGGAACAATCTGTGTCCACAGGACATACCTTTGTATATCAGTCCACAAATCTGGCCTTTATGAAAGAGTGGCAAGAAGAAAGCTGCTGTTGAATTTACAATTCGACACAAGCCAGGTAGGGCTAGCAAACATGTGGAAGATGATGCTCTACTCAGATCAGACCAAAACCTGAATGCACTATCCTCAATTCAAAACTTGGTGGTGGTAGCATCATGCTATTGTAAAGTTTCTCTTTAGCAGTGACAGGAAAGCTGCTTAGAGATGATGAGAAGATGGATGGAGCTAAATACTGTACAGAACAACCTTGGAAGAAAACTTTTTGGAGGTTTTAAAATACTTGAGACTGAGGTAAAGGTTCACCTTCTGCCAACACAACAACCTGAAACATCCTGCCAGAGCTCCATTTGAAAGGTTTAGATAAAACATAGTCATATGGTGTCGTGATGCTGCTGTGGTCTACAAACACTGCTCACATTTAGTGGAGTTCATGACTATTAAATGCAGACCGTAAACAGTGTTTCAATGTTTAGATGTTTACTGTTGCACCGAGGGACTGAGAGAAACGCAATTTCGGTCCTGTGTATGTCCTGCACTGTACATATTGCAGATCTGACAATAAAGTTGACTTTGACTTTGACTTTGACTTTGATATGTTAGTATGGACATGTCAAAGTTCGGGACTAAATTCAACAAAGAATCTTTGGCAGGACTTGTCACTTACAGGACTCTGTGGTGGTCTTGGTCACAGTAGCCCCAATCATTTAAGGAAGCAATACTTTTGACAATATAAAAATAAGAAAGAATAGTTTCCTCAAATGTTTGGGGTGGCCAGTGTACACATACAAAGTACATTCATTCATTCAACCTTTATTTAGTCAGGTAAATCTTTTGAACCTCATGGGCTCATTTACGAAAGCGACCTGCTAAAACTAAAGAACAATGAACAGCAGTGATAGAATTTCATTAAACAATAAACAAACAAACAATAAACAATAGAAAACAAAAGAGAGAAAAAAACAAAATAATATTTTTTTTTTTTTTTTTTTTAACAAAGTATCAAAAAACTAGCAAAACATTATAAGGTAGACGTATAAAATCAAAGACAGGAACAAATCTGCATTGGTTTTTGCCAGGATTCCAACAGATTCTGAAAACCATTTAGAGAAGTCAAGGTCGAGAGCTTCAGATCTTTTTGTAAGATATTCCATGAAGCAGGAGCAGAGTAGGAGAAGGCCCTTTTTCCAAGTTCAGTCCTCACTGACGGAACACTGCAGGTAATCATGTCCTGAGAGCGCACGCTGTAGCTGCACTCACGCAAAGACATGTAGGAGGAAGGTACACCATACATGGTGGCGGTGGCCATTTTGGATTTTGACATGAAAAAAACATGTGGAACCTTTTTAAACACATGTTTGCAGCCAGACACCAAAAGGGAAGCCAGTGCCTCAATTACTTTTCAAGTTACCGCTTTTACATCAGGACAGACAGAGGGATGAATGGAGGTTGTTTCCAACTCCCCAATTACAATTTCATTTTGTTTTTGTTGTTCCCCAGTGTTGTCAATTTTACGCAGAGGCAGAGACAAAAAATGGCCGCCCAGCAACCAAACATTTGAAACTTATTTATCCATCAAGTTGTGTTTGACAAATAAAAACTGCAAATAATTTGAACATCATCCTGACTTGTTTATTTTCTCTAAAATCCTGAGTATGGGCTAAAAATTGTTTATCAAACTTTGAAACTATCGTTTCCAGTTTCAAAGTCATCCATCCATCTTCTTCCGCTTATCCGGGGTCGGGTCGCGGGGGTAGCAGCCTAAGTAGGGAGGCCCAGACTTCCCTCTCCCCAGCCACTTGGAGCAGCTCCTCTGGGGGAATCCCAAGGCGTTCCCAGGCCAGCCGAGAAACATAGTCCCTCCAGCGTATCCTGGGTCTTCCTCTGGGTCTCCTCCCGGTGGGACATGCCCGGAACACCTCACCAGGGAGGCGTCCAGGAGGCATCCTAACCAGATGCCCGAGCCACCTCAACTGGCTCCTCTCGATGTGGAGAAGCAGCGGCTCTACTCCGAGTCCCTCCCGGATGACTGAGGCCCTGTACACACGTAGCCTGGTGTTTGAAAAACGAATATTTGCACACAAAAAATATCTCTGTCCATACATGTTCGAATATTTAAAATGTTTGTTTACATGTCCCGTTTTTTTCACCACAGAACGTTGTAAAGTTGTAATGAATATGCTGAACCCATAGGTGGCAGTGTAGTGCTGTCACAACCCTTCAACTCATGCAGCCACACTTCCTGTTATTTATTTATTTATTTTCTTTCGTTTGTGTGGACAGACCGTGAGGTTGAACTACTATTAAATACCGTGTTGGAGTACAAAATTAATAAAACGCAGGAAAATGTCGACTAGGAATCATGTCAGAGCAGGTATGTTGACTTTTTAGTGCTTTTTTTAGAGCATTATGTGACGTGAGTGCCGCTCCAGCTGGACCGGCAGAACCAGTTTTGCCGGTCCAGCTGGAGCATAAACCTCCGTTCTGAAAGTCCACAAGCAGACTCGAAAACGGAGAGTTCTCAAATCTTCACTTTGGCCGGAGTTTTGTTATTATTCGTTTATAATTACATCAACCGGCGTTCACGTGTGGATGAAAGGCTAAACCGCATGCTAAACTGTTCGGTTTTACAGATAAACGGCTACGTGTGTACAGGGCCTGAGCTTCTCACCCTATCTCTAAGGGAGAGTCCAGCCACCCTGCGGAGAAAACTCATTTCAGCCGCTTGTATCCGAGATCTCGTTCTTTCGGTCACAACCCAAAGCTCATGACCATAGATGAGGGTGGGAACGTAGATCGATCGGTAAATTGAGAGCTTTGCCTTTTGACTCAGCTCTCTCTTCACCACGACAGACCGGTACAGCGCCCGCTTCACTGCGGACGCTGCACCTATCCGCCTATCGATCTCACGCTCCAGTTTTCCCTCATTCGTGAACAAGATCCCGAGATACTTAAACTCCTCCACTTGGGGCAGGACCTCCTCCCCGACCCGGAGAGGGCATGCTACCCTTTTCCGGCTCAAGACCATGGCCTCGGATTTGGAGGAACTGATCCTCATCCCGGCCGCATCACACTCGGCTGCAAACCGCTCCAGTGAAAGTTGTAAATCACGAACTGATGAAGCCAGTAGGACCACATCATCTGCAAAAAACAGAGAAGCGATTCTAAGGTCACCAAAACGGATCCTCTCAACACCTTGGCTGCGCCTAGAAATTCTGTCCATAAAAGTTATGAACAGAATCGGTGACAAAGGGCAACCTTGGCGGAGTCCAACTCTCACCGGAAACGAGCCTGACTTACTGCCGGCAATGCGGACCAAGCTCTGACACCGGTCGTACAGGGACCTAACAGCCCATATCAATGGGCCTGGTACCCCATACTCCCGGAGTACCCCCCACAGAACCCCCCGAGGGACGCGGTCGAATGCCTTCTCCAAGTCCACAAAGCACATGTAAACTGGTTGGGCAAACTCCCACGCACCCTCCAGGACCCTGCTGAGGGTGTAGAGCTGGTCCAGTGTTCCACGACCAGGACGAAAACCACACTGCTCCTCCTGAATCCGAGGTTCGACTATCCGACGGACCCTCCTCTCCAGAACCCCTGAATAGACCTTACCAGGGAGGCTTAAGAGTGTGATCCCCCTATAGTTGGAACACACCCTACGGTCCCCCTTTTTGAATAGGGGAACCACCACCCCAGTCTGCCAATCCAAGGGAACTGCCCCCGATGTCCACGCGATATTGCAGAGTCGCGTAAGCCAACACAACCCTACAACATCCAGAGCCCTAAGGAACTCCGGGCGAATCTCATCCACCCCCGGAGCCTTGCCACCGCGGAGCTTTTTAACCACCTCGGCGACCTCAGCACCAGAGATCGGAGAACCCGACCCAAAGTCCCCAGGCTCTGCTTCCTCAGTGGAAGACGTGCCAGTAGGATTGAGGAGGTCTTCGAAGTATTCCGCCCACCGACTCACAACATCCCGAGTTGAGGTCAGCAGCACGCCACCCCCACCATAAATGGTGTTGGTCGCGTACCTCTTTCCCCCCCTGAGACGCCGGATGGTGGACCAGAATCGCCTCGAAGCCGTACGGAAGTCATTCTCCATGGCCTCTCCGAACTCCTCCCACGCCCGAGTTTTTGCCTCAGCAACCACCCGAGCCGCATGCCGCTTGGACTGCCGGTACCTATCAGCTGCTTCCGGGGTCCCACAAGCCAAAAAGGCCCAATAGGACTCCTTCTTCAGCCTGACAGCATCCCTCACTGCCGGTGTCCACCACCGGGTTCGAGGGTTGCCACCACGACAAGCACCAACAACCTTGCGGCCACAGCTCCGATAAGCTGCCTCGACAATAGAGGCGCGGAACACGGCCCACTCGGACTCCATGTCCCCCGCCTCCCTCGGAACGTGTTCAAAGCTCTCCCGGAGGTGGGAGTTAAAGCTCCGTCTTACGGGAGACTCTGCCAGACGTTCCCAGCAGACCCTCACAATACGTTTGGGTCTGCCAGGTCTGACCGGCATCCTCCCCCACCATCGGAGCCAACTCACCACCAGGTAGTGGTCAGTTGACAGCTCCGCCCCTCTCTTCACCCGAGTGTCCAAGACATGCGGCCGCAGATCAGATGAGACGACAACAAAGTCGATCATCGAACTGCGACCTAGGGTGTCCTGGTGCCAAGAGCACATATGGACACCCTTATGCTTAAACATGGTGTTCGTTATGGACAATCCATGACGAGCACAGAAGTCCAATAACAGAACACCACTCTGGTTCAGATCAGGGGGGCCGTTCCTCCCAACCACACCCCTCCAGGTCTCACTGTCATTGCCCACGTGAGCGTTGAAGTCCCCCAGTAGAACAAGGGAGTCCCCAGGAGGCGCACTCTCCAATACCCCCTCCAAGGACTCCAAAAAGGGTGGGTAGTCTGAGCTGCCGTTTGGTGCATAGGCACAAACAACAGTCAGAGCCCGTCCCCCCACACGTAGGCGAAGGGAGGCTACCCTCTCGTTCACCGGGGTGAACCCCAACGTACAGGCACCAAGATGGGGGGCAACCAGTATGCCCACTCCTGCTCGGCGCCTCTCACCAGGGGCAACTCCAGAGTGGAAGAGTGTCCAACCCCTCTCAAGGAAACTGGTTCCAGAGCCAGAGCCATGCGTTGAGGTGAGTCCGACTATTTCTAGTCGGAACTCTCAACCTCACACACTAGCTCAGGCTCCTTCCCCACCAGAGAGGTGACATTCCATGTCCCAATGGCCAGCTTCTGTAGCCGAGGATCAGACCGCCAGGGTCCCCGCCCTCGGCCACCACCCATCTCACATTGCACCCGACCCCTTTGGCCCCTCCCACAGGTGGTGAGCCCATGGGAAGGGGGACCCACGTCTCCTCTTCGGGCTGTGCCCGGCCGGGCTCCATGGGTAAAAGCCCGGCCACCAGGCGCTCGCCAGCGTGCCCCACCTCCGGGCCTGGCTCCAGAGTGGGGCCCCGGTGACCCGCGTCCGGGCGAGGGAAAACTTAGTCCATTTATTTCACTCATCATAGGGGTTTTTGGGCTGCACTTTGTCTGGTCCCTCACCTAGGACCTGTCTGCCTTGGGTGACCCTACTAGGGGCATGAAGCCCCTGACAGCATAGCTCCTAGGATCATTGGGACACTCAAACCCCCCCACCACGGTAAGGTGGCAGCCCAGGGAGGGGAGTTTCAAAGCCAAATTTTAAAAAATCCAGTTTGACTTTAACTTGATGTAACTTTTTTTTTAAACTTTTTTTTGTAACTTGATTTAACTTGTACATGTATTGATGTTTGGGGGAATGCGTGTAAAACAATTACAAAGCCTATTTTTGTATTACAGAAAAGAGCTGTAAGAATTATCACTAGAAAACATTACCGTCATCCATCAAGTACATTATTTTATCAACTGAAGTTATTGAAGTTCCATGATTTGGTAGATTATAATATTTTATCAGTTATGTCAGAATAACGCATTACCTTTAAATATCCAAATACATTTTGTTAAAAGACAAAGTTGTTATAATCTTAAGGGACAGAGATATTTGTAAAACCAAAATTCAGAACTAGTTTGAAGGGACGGTCTACCTCAATCCAGGGAATTAGATTATGGAATGGTTTGGAGAATGAAGTTAAAAATGCCAAGTCAATGTTTACATTTAAGAAAATGATCAAAACTAAATTGTTAAAAAATATATATGAAGTAGCGTAATGTGTATTGTATTAGTTAGAAAATTAAAAAGAGTTAGTCATTTTGTTCTGTTACTTGAAGATTATTATTGTTTGAACTGACTGTTTGAAGAAAGGGACAGATATAATAATATTTTTTCTTCTTTCTGCTACCTTTCACGTTTTTATAATTTGTACGTTATCATTTGTGGGATTGTCTTGTTTTGTATTTTTTGTATAAAAAATGAACAAATTTAATAAACATAAACATGAACATAATTTTTTTGATATTTCCCAAGGATCCATGTTAGAGTTGAAGGTCTGATTCACGTTTCTTGTTTTCATCGTATCTTCGCCTTAATAGCAGCAAACCTTTAAATGGTGTGGAGTGCTGTTAAAACCTGAATCCTTTCAGATTTCTTTGGGTGCTGCTTGAAGGTAACCACCTGAAAAGGGTCTTCTTTCAACTTTAATGTGGCCCGAACCTCAATGTGTCCCCCACAGATGTTGTATCAAAACGACCGGGTCGGCGTCGTGATGTGTGCTTTTACTTTGATTGGTGTTTCGAGTTACCATGGTGACATAATGTGCAAACTAAGACACCATTTTCCTAATTGAAAAAGACCAACAGAACTCTTTATAACTGTGAGGTCACGTGACCTGAGTGGAGAGGTCTCTGAACACTGATTACCTTTTGGAGCCATTTTGATTCAAGATGGCTGCCGCAGCTATCTCAGAAACCTCTAAGATTGTAACTCAGTCTTTCTTTGAGATATTGAGTTGAAATTGGGTTTGGCCATAGCTGAGAGCAAGTTGTTACACATACTTAGTGCAAATCAAAAATCCACAATGGTCGCCTGAGCTAAAAGGGAAAAAAAACTCAGCTATTTTAAAAGATATTGGTCTGAAATTTAATGTTGTGGTACCTGATGGTGATGCTCAAAACATTCTGAAATAAAATTAGAAATTCAAGATGACTATTAATGCTAATTTCAATTGGACTAAACTCAGCTGTTTTTAGAGCTACCTACCCAACATTTGGTGTCTTGGTAGTGATTCCTACAAGACACTGATGGCAAATCAAACATACAAAATAGCCTTTTGAGCTAAAAAGTAAGAATTTGATGAATTATCCTTTGTAACACAGCTGGAATTTGGTGCGACTATAGCTGTGAACATTCCCCATCACAAACTGAATCCAAATGAATAATCCAAGATGGCCACCATATCTTAAAATAAAATAAAAAAAGACTATAACTCATAAAATATTTTTCTGCCATATTGAGCTGAAATTTGGTTTGTTTGTAGCTGAGAACGAACCCAAATACATAGTACTGTCAAATCAAACTTTTTAAATGGCTGTCGCGTGACAGTCCCTGTCAAATTTGTCCAGAAACTTTCCAGTTGTAATTACAGCTCAGGTGCATTTAGAGTCAGAGTCAGAGTCAGAGAGTCTTTATTGTCATTTGCACCGCATGTGGTACATGTGATGAAAACGAGATTATGTACACGGGGTCCCAGTTACATCCAACAACAAATGCAAGAGAAAAACAGTAATAACATCTAGGAATTAACTAAGAAAAACATCAACTAGTAATACACTAAGCCCTAATGTGGAAAAACATCATTATAAACAGCAGCACGAACATGAGTCTGTATGAGCAGATGGTCACAGATGAACACAGCAACAAGAAAACAGATCAGCATCATCAGCATTTAGACACAACCAGTGAGTAAAATAAGAAGAGTCTCAACCCAAGCTTCAAATTACTGCTAATTGGGTGATAAGAGAGAAAACTCATGAACACCAGATCAATCCTGTCGTCCAAGTAAATGTTTCTAACGTTTTTCTGGTCTTTTGTAGAAACAACATAAAGTTTGCTCCAACATACTATTTGTGTATTAAATGCCTGAGGAAGTGGCTTTGTGCGGTCATGAAATAAAATCTTTAGTGTTTGTGTGGTTTTCGCTGCTCTTGCGGTGTCACTAGTCATCAGGGTGAGGCTGAGCGGCGACCCCGTGACCCCCATCAGAGATCAGAAGTGCAGCACTCAGCAGCGGCCCCCCTCCTTCCTTCATGATCCGAGCCAACAGTCCTCTCTGATTCCACTGCTGCTGCTAATAAAGACAGCAGGAGCTTAATTCAAGTCAACAGTTTAAGGGGAGTCCTTGAGTCGGCTAATGTGGGCGCTGTCACTCAGCCGGCAGCTCTGCCTTCTTTAAACAAATGATATTATGCTGAAAGTGAAACGGGAAATTGAGTCCAACTTGACTAATACAAAGCAGAGCCTACACTGACTAATGTGAGAAACACAAAAAGACTTTTGGATTTTGATCGTTTCTGATTCTTAAAGATCCCCAACATCTGAATTTTTTTTTTTTTTTTAAGCAATGCTCCTGTCAGTTTTGTAGTCTGCTGGCATGGAAAAACAAGATGGCCGTCTGGGAAACGATTATCTTTCAGCAATTAATTCATGGTTTCCTGGATTAAAAGCCTAAAATCTAAATTTCAGGCTGAACTAGTCCACTCAGCTCTGCACCGGTGTTCGCTCAAACAAAAGAGATTTACAAGTTTGATACAAAATAATTTGAGAATGATGGCACAGTGGTGCAATTATTAGAGCTGCCGCCTCTCGCAAGAAAGTCACTGGTTCAAATCCCGGCCCGGGGCCTTTCTGGGTGGAGTCTGCATGTTCCCTCTGAGCTGCGTGGGTTTTCTCCAGGTGCTCCAGTTTCCTCCCACAGACCAAAAACATGCATGTTAGACTGATGGTGACTGAATTGGTGAGAGAGAGAGAGAGAGAGAGAGAGAG
>JBBPBX010013495.1:21474-52309 GCA_038048925.1 Garcialebias charrua
ACAATAAACAAACAAACAATAAACAATAGAAAACAAAAGAGAGAAAAAAACAAAAGAAAGTTTTTTTTTTTTTAAACAAAGTATCAAAAAACTAGCAAAACATTATAAGGTAGACGTATAAAATCAAAGACAGGAACAAATCTGCATTGGTTTTTGCCAGGATTCCAACAGATTCTGAAAACCATTTAGAGAAGTCAAGGTCGAGAGCTTCAGATCTTTTTGTAAGATATTCCATGAAGCAGGAGCGGAGTAGGAGAAGGCCCTTTTTCCAAGTTCAGTCCTCACTGACGGAACACTGCAGGTAATCATGTCCTGAGAGCGCACACTGTAGCTGCACTCACGTAAAGACATGTAGGAGGAGATGTATGAGGGCAGCAGACCAAGAAGTGATTTAAAGATGAAAATGTACCAGTGGAAGAGTCTGCGTGAGGTTAATGATGTCCAGTTAACCAGTGAATACAGGGTGCAGTGGTGGGTACGATAATCACAACCAGTTATGAATCTTAGTGCACCATGATAGACAACATCCAACATCCGCAGGGTGCTTGTAGGAGCATTCATGTAGAGAATGTCACCGTAATCAATGGAGGGAAGGAAAGTCACAGACACAAGGCGTTTCCTGACATTCAGTGATAGACATGATCTGTTTCTGAAAAAGAAACCCAGTTTAACTTTCAGTTTCTTCACTAGGTTTTCCACGTGGAGTTTAAAAGAGAGATGTGAATCAATCAGGATACCCAGATATTTATAGGAATCAACAAACTCAATAGGGACACCATTTGAAGATAAAATCAGAGGAGGATCTGCTGGAACCGCCTTCCTATTTGAAAAAAACATCCCTTTTGTTTTATCAGCATTTAGGACAAGTTTGAGACGGAACAAATCTGACTGGATGATGTCAAAAGCAGATTGCAGTAACTGGAAAGCCTTAGCAACTGTTTTAGCTCGGCAGTAAACAACTGTATCATCAGCATAGAAATGTAAGGATGCATCAGGGATGCAGTGACCTACATTAGCTATGTAGATTGTAAAGAGAGTGGGTCCTAAAACTGAGCCTTGTGGTACACCATTTTTAACTGTTAAATAGCTGGAAGAAGTACCGTTATGTTGAACACATTGCCTCCGATTGGAAAGATAGTTAGAAAACCAACCGATGGTGTGATCAGAGAAACCGATTTCTGAGAGCTTATGACACAGGATGTTATGATCCACAGTGTCAAAAGCTTTAGACAGGTCTAAGAAAAGTGCAGCACAATAGTCCTTAGCATCCAATGCTTCAACAACATCATTCAGAACCTTCAGAGAAGCAGTTGTTGTGCTATGTTTTTTCCTGAAACCAGATTGATGAAGAGGTAAGATGTTAAATGAGTCCAGATAATTTTTGATCTGAGAGTTTATCAGTTTTTCTAGAACCTTGGCTAAGATGCAGAGTTTAGAGATCGGTCGATAATTGTTCAGTGAGGTGGGGTCACCTCCCTTCAGCAAAGGAAGAACAAAGGCTGTTTTCCAAGCATCCGGAATGGTGTTTTGGCTTATGGACAGATTAAAGATGTGGGTCACAGGGACTGTGATGATATGAGCAGCCAGCCTTAAGAAATAAGGTGGAAGTTCATCTGGACCTGCAGATTTTTTAGGATCAAGATCATTTAACAGTTTATTTACCTCACTGACTGAGAACGGAGAAAAAGAGAAGGTGTGATTAACAGATGGTTGACTTGTAGGAGGGATTTGATTTGTAGAAGTTTGATTATTAGATAAAGTGGCTGATTTTCCGTTTGTAACTGTGTCAAATAATGAACTAGAAGCAACAAAATGTTTATTGAAACAGTTCAGGATCTCGTGCTTATTTGACACAGGAACAGAGTCAACAAGAAATTGTGATGGGAGGTCAGATGATTGGGGGGTGCCTGAGAGAGATTTAATGGTTTTCCAGAATTTTTTTGGATCATTTAGATTTTTGGAGGTCTGAGATAAGAAGTAGTTACGTTTTGCGGCTTTGATGGCAGTTGTGCATTTATTCCTTAGCTGCCGAAATTTCAACCAATCAGTGTCTGAGTGTGATTTTCTTGCTGCGGCCCAAAGATGATCTCTCCAGTGTAGGAGATCAGCTAGTTCAGGAGTAAACCAGGGGCTGTCACGGCCCTTTATCCTGAACTGCCGGAAAGGTGCGTGTTTGTTTACAAAGAGAATGAAACTATTATGAAAATAGTTCCAAGCGGTGTTCACGTCATTGATTTGTAGGATATGTTGCCAATCAAAGTGGGATAGATCCCAAAGGAATGACTGTTCACAGAAACGTTTCAAATCCCTTTTTTGAATTATTCTGGGCTTAGCAGGTGGAAGTTTAGTAGATCTAAGAGCTGCTATTACGGAATGATCACTCAAAACGTTAGCAAATACACCTATACCAGGAAATTTGTGAGGAGCATTTGTGAAAAACAGATCTAAGGTAGAAGATTTTTCAGGACATTTTATGTTTGGTCTGGTGGGAGAATCGATAAGTTGTGTTAGATTGAGAGATAGGCAACATTCCTTGAATTTATCACAGAGGGGGGTCGACTCATTCCAATCAATGTTGAAATCTCCAGCCATAACAATCTCATTGTGTTTTAAATTTCCTATGAATTCAGTCAGGGAAGACAGAGCTTCAGGTGTTGCGGAGGGGGGACGATAACATCCAACAACAGTTAAGGGCTGACCTCCTTTCAAAGTGATGTTCACAGCTAAAGCCTCAAACTGGTTTGCGATTGTTTTTTTAGATGCAATCCTGGCAGCCAAAGAATCTCTGATGTAAATAGCGACTCCACCTCCCCTTGTATTACGATCACAACGATAGATCTTAAATTCATTGATTGCCAGGTCATTTTTCAAAACAGATTTTTTGAGCCAAGTTTCAGAGATAACGATCACATCTGCCCCAGAAGAAGTGATTAGGATTTTCAATTCATCAAGTTTTTTTAGAAGGCTACGAGCGTTTACATGCAGAAAACGGAGACCTGAAATATTTTTAAACTCATTAGGTGTACAGTAGTTAGTGATTGGCCCTGGGTTTGGCTGAATCCCTGAGATCAATAACAACATTAATATCAGGCATTTACTTGACTTCTTTGTCAGTGATGTGTAATTACAGGAGTTAACAGTGTGACATTTTGCCCCCATAATTGAACCATGTGAAACGTTGATGAAGACACGATCATTCAGAGCCCAAAAACAATGAAAGTCGCTGTGATGGGCAGATCCAGATGTGTTGATAAGATTCAGTGATTCCAGGTAGTCTGAGAACTGAAAATAAGGACAGTAATATGAATGATGGAGAAAAGTTTCAGAGCATGAGGCATCACAAATTAAATGGGCAAACAAATCCGTTGTGAAGGACCAACTGTAGCTTGTATTGTCCCAACTGTAGTTTGTATTGGGCTGAGGAGGGTTCAACTGAACTGATGAACTGTGTTCATCAGTTTCAGAAACTGAAAGTTAAACTGGGTTTCTTTTTCAGAAACAGATCATGTCTAACACTGAATGTTAGGAAACGCCTTGTATCTGTGACTTTCCTTCCCTCCATTGATTACGGTGACATTCTCTACATGAATGCTCCTACAAGCACCTGCAGATGTTGGATGTTGTCTATCATGGTGCACCCTGCAGATGTTGGATGTTGTCTATCATGGTGCACCCTGCAGATGTTGGATGTTGTCTATCATGGTGCACCTGCGATGTTGGATGTTGTCTATCATGGTGCACTAAGATTCATAACTGGTTGTGATTATCGTACCCACCACTGCACCCTGTATTCACTGGTTAACTGGACATCATTAACCTCACGCAGACTCTTCCACTGGTACATTTTCATCTTTAAATCACTTCTTGGTCTGCTGCCCTCATACATCTCCTCCTACATGTCTTTGCGTGAGTGCAGCTACAGCGTGCGCTCTCAGGACATGATCACCTGCAGTGTTCCGTCAGTGAGGACTGAACTTGGAAAAAGGGCCTTCTCCTACTCTGCTCCTGCTTCATGGAATATCTTACAAAAAGATCTGAAGCTCTCGGCCCTGACCTCCCTAAATGGTTTTAAGAATCTTTTGGAATCCTGGCAAAAACCATTGCAGATATGTTCTTGTTTTTGATTTTGTACATCTACCTTGTGGTGTTTTGCTAGTTTTGATACTTTGCGTTTCACTTTCTATTTCTCTCTTATGTTTTTTTTTCTTCTGTTGTTTGTTGTTTAAGGAAATTCTACCATTGCTGTTCATCATTCTTTAGTTTGTAGCAGGTCGCTTTTGTAAATGAGCCCTTGAGGCTCAATGAGATTTACCTGACTAAATAAAGGTTGAATGAATGAATGAATGAATCTGTGACCATTTGCTCATATAGATTCATGTTCGTGCGGCTGTCTGTTTGTAATGATTTTGTTTTTCTATTACATTAGTGCTTAGTGTAATTCTAGTTGATGTTTTTCTTAGTCAATCCTAGATGTTATTACTGTTTTTCTCTTACATTTTGTTGTTGAATGTAACTGGGACCCTGTGTACATAATCTCGTTTCATCACATGTACCACATGCGATGCAAATGACAATAAATATTCTCTGACTCTGATAAAGATACTCAAAGCTCTTTACAACAATCTCTGCCTCATTTACCCATTCATACAGCACTCTATCCATCCATTATCTTTACCTCTTTTTGGGTTGCCAGTGCTCATGTCCAGCTATTGCTATGCGAGAGGCAGGGGACACCCTGGACAGGTCTCATGTCCATCACAGGAACACACAGAGACAAACAACCCTTCTCTCTCTCTCATCTAGGGACAACTTAGAGTTACCAATCAGACTAACATGCATGTTTTTTGTCTGTGGGAGAAAACTGGAATACCCGGAGAAAACCCACGTAGCATGCAAACTCCATCCAGAAAGGTCCCAGGCCAGGATTTGAACCATGGCAACCTGCTCGCTGAGAGGCAGAAGCTCTACCAACTACACCACCGTGCTGCCCAGGGACACTTCAACATGTGACCAATGTTTGGATTTATTTAAAGGCGGAGCTCACTGTTCACTGGTCAGCCTACGTTCCTACCCTCAACTGAGGTCACAAACTTTTGGGTATTGACCAAAAAAAGACAAATGGTCTAAATGACTTCTGTTTACAGGGTAGCTGGACTCTCCATTAGAGATAGCGTGAGAGGTTCAGTTCTCCAGGAGAGACTCAGAGTAGAACCGTTGCTCCTTCACATCCAGAGGAGCCAGCTGAGGTGGTTCAGACACCTGATGAACTCTGGACGCCTCCCAACGGAGGTGCTTTTGGTCATGTCCAACTGGGAGGATAACCCGAAGAAGACCCAGGACACGCTGGAAAGACCACGTCTCTCGACTGGTCTGGAGACACCTTGGAGTCCTCTGAACGACGTTGCTGTGGAGAGAGATGTCTGGACCTCCCCGATCAAGCTGCTGCTCTGAGACCTGAGTCCAGAACCAGATGATGGATGGATAAATAAAGGATAAGATCGTTCCATGTTTCTATCTCATCAGGGTTTGTGCTGTTAGTCCTGTTGTGGCAGATCTTTGTGTGGTCATCGCTGAAGTTCTTCTCTTTGTGTTCTGTGGTTTGTGGTTCTCATGTTTAGTCCCGTTTCTTGTGTTTTCCTCTGTTTAGTCTTTGTGTACCCCTTTGTATCATCCATTATTTCTCCTCAGTCTGTTCTGCTTCTCAGCTGCTGCCCTCTCACCTGTTCCCTGTTTGCCCAGGTGTTTCCATTCCTCTCATCAGTCCCAGTCCCTTTATCCCCTCAGCTTCACCTCACTCACTAGTTGAGCATTGATGAGCTTCATCCAGTTCTCCTGGTTCACTTGTCTGTAAAAAATGTTCAAAAACAGTAGAACAGTTTCAGAATAAAGTTCCTGAAAGAAAAGTTGGGAAATTGGCAGGAGCCTTTTTCACCACCTTAACTGGTTTGGTAGTTGCATGCTCCTTTGTGAGCCTGAAGGATCCGGAGGCACCGGTGCCTTTAGTCTGGCTCAGGGTGCTGTTGGTGACCATCTTGGTGTTGGCCTTGTTCATGTCCACTCCTTTCCCTGCCAGCACCTTCTTGAGCACCTCCAGAGACACTTCTGTTCCTTAAAGTCTGTCATGGTGACACAATGAGCTACTGGATGTTGGGTCATTCCTTCTTTGCTTTTGGGGCAGCCTTCTTCCTCTGAAATGTGGCTGGGGCTTTAGCCGGCGCAGTAGCAGGAGTTGTGTCGCTGTTTGTCCTCTTGTAGGGACGTAGACATAGTTGTCATTTAGACTCGTGTTATTGTTCCAGGTCCTGTATGCATTACAGGAGTGTTGGAAGTCTTTGATTTTGGCGTGGCAACCCAATTTTCAATTGGGATCTTTCTCAGGCTAAGTTCCAGCCACACACCAAACAGGAATTCGGTACCTCAGTTAGTTTTCGTTATCCAGCTCACAAGATGGACGGACAGGGAGTATTTGAAGTCCCGTCTTCACTCCACAGCATGGTAAAATACAGGAAACCCAAACAGGACTCCAGCCGGTCTTAAGACTGGCTTAAGTCTTTCCTTTTTGATAAATCCCATAGTTAGGGTTGTCTTGGGTTTCCTGAGCTATCCCTTAGTTCTGCTGCTATAGGCTTAGACTGCTGGAGGACAAACTGACCACATTTCCTCTCTCTGCATATGTCTTTACTTGCTCTACTCTCCCTGTTTGTATTTATAATTATTTCTATTTCTATTCTGTTTTTTTGTCTTTCCTCCTATAGAAAGTACATCTGGATGATAGAAAGTACATCTGGATGATAGAAAGTACATCTGGACTATAGAAAGTACACCTGGACTATAGAAAGTACATCTGGACTATAGAAAGTACACCTGGACTATAGAAAGTGCATCTGGACTGTAGAAAGTACACCTGGTGATGGAGATGTTCAACATTTATCATCCAAAACTAATTACTCTGACCTAATAATTATAACCCAGCTCACCTATATCAAATATTCTCTGTTCCCAACAAACTCTTATATTTGATAGTACAAACATGTTGTTTGCTTTTCTTCTTGATACAGAAAAGACAGTCTTCTAGCCTTGACAATGTTTGGATTAGATGTTCTTGTTGGATCAGAACCATGACTTGTTTGTTTTATCTGTAAGACGTCAGAGCTTGTCAACTCCACCTCCTTCTTGTTTAAATAGCTTGTCATGTCCAGTACAATTCGGATTTGTGCTGGACAATGTATTTGAGACCAAACTAAGTTTCAAAAGACATTAAAAAGCCTTCCCCTTTGCAAAGTTGTCTTGTCTGTTTTAACACAATTCTCTTGTTTATCTTGTGTGGTTTTTATTAAGGTAACAGGGGTTTAAAATCCCCATCACCTGGACTATAGAAAGTACACCTGGACTATAGAAAGTACATCTGGACTATAGAAAGTACACCTGGACTATAGAAAGTACACCTGGACTATAGAAAGTACATCTGGACTATAGAAAGTACATCTGGACTATAGAAAGTACACCTGGACTATAGAAAGTACATCTGGACTATAGAAAGTACATCTGGACTATAGAAAGTACACCTGGACTATAGAAAGTACACCTGGACTATAGAAAGTACATCTGGACTATAGAAAGTACATCTGGACTATAGAAAGTACACCTGGACTATAGAAAGTACATCTGGACTATAGAAAGTACACCTGGACTATAGAAAGTACACCTGGACTATAGAAAGTACATCTGGACTATAGAAAGTACATCTGGACTATAGAAAGTACACCTGGACTATAGAAAGTACACCTGGACTATAGAAAGTACATCTGGACTATAGAAAGTACATCTGGACTATAGAAAGTACACCTGGACTATAGAAAGTACACCTGGACTATAGAAAGTACATCTGGACTATAGAAAGTACATCTGGACTATAGAAAGTACACCTGGACTATAGAAAGTACACCTGGACTATAGAAAGTACATCTGGACTGTAGAAAGTACATCTGGACTATAGAAAGTACACCTGGACTATAGAAAGTACATCTGGACTATAGAAAGTACATCTGGACTATAGAAAGTACACCTGGACTATAGAAAGTACATCTGGACTATAGAAAGTACATCTGGACTATAGAAAGTACATCTGGACTATAGAAAGTACACCTGGACTATAGAAAGTACATCTGGACTATAGAAAGTACATCTGGACTATAGAAAGTACACCTGGACTATAGAAAGTACATCTGGACTATAGAAAGTACATCTGGACTATAGAAAGTACACCTGGACTATAGAAAGTACATCTGGACTATAGAAAGTACACCTGGACTATAGAAAGTACATCTGGACTATAGAAAGTACATCTGGACTATAGAAAGTACATCTGGACTATAGAAAGTACACCTGGACTATAGAAAGTACATCTGGACTATAGAAAGTACATCTGGACTATAGAAAGTACATCTGGACTATAGAAAGTACATCTGGACTATAGAAAGTACACCTGGACTATAGAAAGTACATCTGGACTATAGAAAGTACATCTGGACTATAGAAAGTACATCTGGACTATAGAAAGTACATCTGGACTATAGAAAGTACATCTGGACTATAGAAAGTACATCTGGACTATAGAAAGTACATCTGGACTATAGAAAGTACACCTGGACTATAGAAAGTACATCTGGACTATAGAAAGTACATCTGGACTGTAGAAAGTACATCTGGACTGTAGAAAGTACATCTGGACTGTAGAAAGTACACCTGGACCTGTCATTCTGTGTCAGTTTCTACTTCCTGTCCTCTCAGTTTCTACTTCCTGTCCTCTCAGTTTCTACTTCCTGTCCTCTCAGTTTCTACTTCCTGTCCTCTCGGTTTCTACTTCCTGTCCTCTCAACCAGCCGGTCAAAGCAAATGGCTGCTTGTCCTGAGTCTGGTTCTTCTGGAGGTTTCTTTCTGTTAAAGAGAGTTTTTCTTTCCACTCTCTCCTTTGTGCTTGCTCAGGATGGGAGATTGTGACGAAGTGAAGATTCAACACAACCTGCTGCTTCCTCAGATGGATAACTTTTACTAATTGTCTTTTTTATGTACGACTTCTGTTGTGACTTGGAGTTATATAAATAACTGAACTGGATTGAATTGATTTCCAAGTCTCCCTTTTCTCTGCCCGATGGGGGACAATAAATATGACATTGACGAAGCTCTCAGCGTATGCAGGTCATATTCAAAGCAGGGAGTTGTTGAAGCACCACTTCCTCTGCTTGTTCAAAACCATTAAGTGCTGGTGTGTCACAGGACTGTGGGAGCTGCTGTTCTGGAATGCCTGCTTCATTAAACGGAGCGAGCCAGACGCTGTGAGCAGAAAGAAATGACAGTTTTGAAGGGTAATAACAGGTCTCAGGGCAAGCTGTATTTAACCGGGCACCACAATGGCTACTCTCATGACCTCGGCTGTAGGGGCGACGCTGACCAGGCTCAATTAGTGGTCACAAATACCTAGGTGTGTGTGTTTGCATGTGTGGGTGGGTGGATGCCTGCACGCTCTCATGGATGGGTGTGTGTATATATTTGTGTGTGCATTTGTAAGGCCGTAAAACCCACATTCCACTTTGTGTATCAGTGTCGGTGGGCGTGCACAGCCATCCCTAAATAACATTTAGCCACACTGTCACTGCTGAGCCACCTGAATGTGATGCAGGGAACATTTTCTAAAGATAATAGTCTCCTTGTTTAGTCGGCAGGGGAACTTTGAAGAGCTGGACGGCGTCACGCTGAGGATTCTGCACAATTCCAGGTTCTTCAGCGTCTTGAGGGAAAAGTGTCTTGTGTGTCGTGATTACTCATTGTTGTTGGCGATTACCACTAAATACTTTCTTTCGGCGTGCTTCGTTACGAAACGTGTTCGGCTGCGCTCGGTTCTTCTGAGGGGGCTTCTCTCTCAGACCCACAAAGAACATTTTAACACAAAAGAACGAGGGGAGACATGGAGCTAAGTTTGTGCAGCGGGAAGGCGTGATCCACACAATCAGTCTCTGCAGGAGGACACTCAGAAGAGAGAGAGAGACGGGAGAAGAGCATTTGTTAAACTGAGATTAAGAAGAAAAAATGAGCTCTTTGTCAGTCGGGTCCTCCAAAAGAAAATGCACAGCTGTAACACTTTATACTAGAACTTTATCAGGAACGTAAAGTTACTATTCCATTTCTTTTCATTTATAAGATGCCTACAAAATGTTTATATTTATATTGCTGTCATAAGTCACGGTCAATATAAAATGGCCTTCGTTGCAAAACACACCAAGTGGTGCATCAGTGACCCCCGTCTCTGAGGAGTGTGAACAGTGAACGTTTGTAGTTTTCAAAATGAGTGTTTTTCTGGACAGGAAGTGAACAGGGGGACAGAACGGTGGCACAGGTGGTAAAGCTGCCACCTCTCAGCAAACAGGTCCCTGGTTCAAAACCCGGCCCGGGACCCTTCTGGGTGGACTTTGCATGTTCTCTCCGTTCACATGTGGGTTTTCTCCAGTTTCCTCCCACAGACCAAAAACATGCATGTTAGACTGATGGTAACTCTAATTGTCCCTGGGTGAGAGTGAGAGAGAATGGTTGTTTGTCTCTATGTGTCCCTGTGATGGACTGGAGACCTGTCCAGGGTGTCCCCCGTCCCTCGCACAGTGATTGCTGGACATGGGCACCACTGACCCCCGTGACCCAAAAAGGAAGAAGCTGGTAAAGATGATGGATGGATGGATGGATGGATGGATGGATGGATAAAATCTCAGTCACTCTTCTCGGCCTTGAACAAGCAAAAAGTAAAACCTCCTTCTGTTCTTCTCCTCAGTGTAACTCCTTCACACTTGAACATCTTGCACCAAAAACATTTAGGTTTACTTACGTTCTCTGTTCAGTTCCAGTCCAGAAAAACACTCGTCTTGAAAACTACAAACATTCACTTCTCAAGCCCCGGACGTGTGTGTACCACTCCAAGTGAGAGAAGTTTTATTACATCTAGTGTGTATTGAGTCACATCGTGAACCAGAGCCAAAAAAAGGTTCTGTTTCACTGTACCTGCTGAGCAGTGCTGGACGTCACACAAACAGCCAGAGTGAGTGCACACACACACACACACACACACACACACACACACACACACACACACACACACACAGAAGTTGATGGCAGTTCTATCGGGGCTCTTCACATTGTCCAGACGGCCCGGTGTCAGACTGTGAAATGAATGGCTGTTTATATTAGAAACTGGTTTAATGAATTAGACCCACAGCAAGTCCTTGTTCATGCCTGGCACACCGAGACCAGAGACCCCCCCCTCTCCTTCCTCCCCCACAGAGGGGCGACACCCTGATTGCGTCCTTCGGGACGGGCGACTCAAGACGCCTGATGGCGCCCAAGTATGGACGCCCTGCTTATTTACAGAGGGCATCTGGCCGAGCTTGTGTCCTCCTCTCCTGGTAACCTCACCCATCAGACCCCCCCACGCCACCCCCATGGTCCCTGATGGGCAGAGGTCGGCCTGTTTACATACATACGTGGGAGTCTGAGTCGAGTGTGGAGAAACACTGCACGACTTGCACAAGCTTGAACAAATCTGTATACAACAACGTGAGGTTTTCCATCCATTCATTCATATTTACAGGCCCCCCAACGAGACCCACCTCTGTTTTTATTCACTGTGGGGCCGGGGCCGCTCAGGGAAGGGACTGTTCTACGTCTTCATCAGCCGACAGAGAAGAGGAGCTCCGACCCCGAGGCCTGGGACAAACAAGAACTAATACATGGGACAAAGGTGAAGAGAGAGTGGAGGAAATATAAGAACTGTTTAGAGAAAAAAAAAGGGGGAAATCATAGAGAGCCAAAAATCTGAAAATACATTTACGAAAGATTAAACAAAACAAGGAAGCAGTTAAAAAAAAGCAAATTTAAAAAATGTACCGGTAATGGTAAGAGGGGGCCAAGAGGGAAAATATAGAATAAGATGGAAATAGAATCAAAGCATATCACCCGCCTTGCAGTGTTTCAAACAAAGGTGGTTTCAGAGTCTACGTTGGGATGAGCCCCGTTCACACAGTGAATATGCAAATGTTTTATTATTGTTCCAGCCTTGCATCCACATGGAAACAGCAATTCAGGAGTTAAAACATCCAGGCGCCTCGTGTACAAAGACTTGCATGGAGTTCCTGTTGTGGCGCACGCTTGAATTAAGAAAACCTCCTTTTTACGTCCCAATCAACACGGAATTGAACGTACACGAGGGAATACCTGACTCCTCCCCCGACACGACTGATTGAATTAAAATCTTCCTGTTAACATGTTCATCCTTTTATAACAATTCTACATTAAGAACCTGGCTGTTGCTGCAAACTGCACTTTAACGTTGTAGGTAGTGTCAAGGTGCAGTCATGGAGAGTCAGGGATCCCCGGGGTCTTGTTTTGGAGAATGACGTGGTTCTGTTGGCACCATTGTCCATTATTTTTCTTTTCTTTTTAAGCAAGCCTATTCTGCCTCCACATGATTTTATCATTGATCTTAGTTGATATTATTAGTGATTTTACTTTATTTTATCACTTGTTTTATTTTGATCAAAGTCAAAGTCAAAGTCAACTTTATTGTCAGATCTGCAATATGTACTGTACAGGACATACACAGGACCGAAATTGCGTTTCTCTCAGTCCCTCGGTGCAACAGTAAACATCTAAACATTGAAACACTGAAACATATAATAATAGACATAAGCATAAAATAGTAAAACTAACACTGTCCTGAGTTTTTTGCATAGTGGTATAAGAGTATGAAAATTTACACCAACTCTAAAACTAAAACATTAAACATTTAATGAACATAATACTGTCCTGAGTTTTTGCATACTAGTATAAAAAAAGAGTATAAAAAGTATAACTAAAATAAACTAAAGGTTTCTAGCATTGACATTTGCAAAGTGGCAAAGCAGCGTATGAGTTAATGTACACAGTATATGTATGAGGTAGTAGTTGATGTTGTTATAGAGGCAAAAAGTGGCATATGCAGTAAGGCACATTGGGCATCCCTGAATAAGACCGTTCAGAGCACACTGTATATGTATCAGCAGTGGTGTAGATATTAGAGTAGTGTACTGTAAATGTAAACAGTAGTAATTAAATGTAAGCAGTAGTAATAAAAGTAAACAGTATTAATAAATGTAAACAGAGAATGTAAACAGTATTATGACTATAGGCAGTGATGTAATACAAACATTAGTGCAAGTATGAGAAGTAGTGCAAACTGTATGAGCACATGACCGAGAGTTTAGTGAATAACCCGTTTGATGACACAGAGTCCAGTGTTAAAATCTTTGTGTTGTGTGGTAATGTGTGAGAAAGTTTTAGTGTTAAGGCAGTTCAAATGGGAGGGGGGGCAGAGCAGGCAGAGTGTTTAGCATTCTGACTGCCTGATGAACAGAGCTGTCTCTCAGTCTGCTGGTTCGAGCCTGGAGACTCCTCAGTCTCCTCCCTGATGGCAGCAGTCTGAAGCAGCTGTGTAGTGGGTGTGTGGGATCACCTGCCATGCGGTGGGCTTTCCGAGTGAGGCGTTTGCTGTGTAAGTCCTGCAGTGAGGGCAAGGAGGTGCCCACGATCTTCTCAGCTGCTCTCACAATGCGCTGGAGGCTCTTGCGGCAGGATGCAGTACATGCACCAAACCACACAGTGATGCAGCTGGTCAGGACACTTTCTATGGCACCTCTGTAGAAGGTGCACATGATGGGGGTTGAAGCTCCAGCCCTTTTCAGCTTGCGGAGAAAGTAGAGACGCTGGTGAGCCTTCTTGGCCAGTGCTGCAGTGTTCCTGTCCAGGCACTTTGAAGCACTTTGAGATTTTTATTAATGAAAAGTGCGTTATAAATTAAATTCATTATTATTATTATGACCTTTAGTGTGCGCTGGAGCGGTTTTCAGACAAGCGTGCAGCTAAGTCCTCTAAAGCCTCGGCCATGTTCTCAACTGGAAGCACGTGGAATACCACCTCTGGGTCGGGAGGGAGTCTTTACTTCATGTGGAGGAGTTCAAGTATCTGCTGAGCATCTTGATCCTGACTAGGGTGACGCAGGAGATGGATCCACAGATCAGGCCTCATCCTCAGAAATGAGGGTGTTGCATCGGTCAGTCGTAGTGAAGAAAGAGTTGAGTAGAAAGGCAAATCTCTGTATTCACTGGTCTGTCTACGTTCTTCTAACCTCACCTGTGGTCATGAGGTCTGCATCAAGAGGAGTCAGTTGAGGAGGTTCATCAGACGCAGAACATGAAAATTAGAAAATTAGAAAGAGTTAGTCATTTTGTACTGTTGGTTGAAGATTATTATTTTTAATCTGATTGTTGGAAAAAAGGGGCAGATAAAATAAAATTTATTCTTCTTTCTGCTACCTTTCATTTTTTTTATATTTTGTACATTATCATTTATGGGATTGTCTTGTATTGTTTCTTTTGTAAAAAAAAATGAACAAATTTAATAAACATAAACATAAACATCTTGGGGTCCCCCCAGGAGGAGCTGGAGCGGCACTAGAGAGAGGGACGTCCAGGTTCTTCTCCTGAAGCCGCTGCCTTCATGACCCAACGACGAACAGGCGGTAGAAAATGGAGATGGAGCTTTTCGCTCAGTGTCTGTGACATTATGGCATTTTTTAAATTTTGTTTGATAAAATGCACAACTGGGAAAGTGACAGAGAGGAAAAAAGAAGTAAAAATTAGAGTGAAGGAGAGAATTGAAAGAATCACTAGAAAAGAACTGCAAAAAAAAAGAAATTTGTGAAAGACAACAAAATGAACCAGCGGTAGGAAAAGTAGACAAAAAGCAAAGTTGTTGGAAAAAATGTGACAAAAGGTCAGACTTTGTGTCACCGGAGCTTCTTCTCTGCAGACATTTCAGGCTGACGCCCCCGATCTCACATCATGAGCTATGAAATGATTCCTCCTCTTCCTCCTTCACAAAAAACAGTAATCATTTTTTCCTTTTGCTCGTCTCCTCTCATTTCTCTTTGTTGTTTCCTGCTCCCTCTTGTCCTCGTCTCTAATTCATCCAGCGTCCCGCAGCGCTCGGGAGCATCTCAAATTGCCTTTGTCCATTTGTGTGCGAGGCCGGGGACGGCGTGCACGCTGCCTGTGGACGTGTGCATGTGAGAGGAGTCTGTAGCAGCGGGGTGGTGGGTTGAGATTGCTGTAATCATGGAGCACTACCTGTTCATTAAACACACAGTGGGAGTGCTGCTCGCAGCGTTTAGGAGCCAATTAAACAGCACAAGCTATTAGCATTAGCAGCGCTAGCGCCAGTTGGTCAGAGCAGCAAGAACTTTTTCAGCCACGTGTGAATCAGTTTGTTTGGGGGTGGGGGGGGGTTATAGGATTGTTGATCTTCAGATTTGTCTGTGAACGATTCAGACGGCAGAGCAGTGAGGTAAAAATTAGGCCCTGATCAAAAGCGTGGCTGCGTGTCACCCCCATGCCAAGTTGTGCAACGTGTAGCGCTCAAAGTACCGTATTTTCCAGAATATAGGTCGCACCGTTATATAGATCGCACCTACGTCACCGCCAGTGGTGTCAAAAGTATTCACATTCATTACTCAAGTAGAAGTATAGATACTGGGATTTAAAAATACTTCTGTAGAAGTAGAAGTATCAACTCTAGCTTTTTACTCAAGTAAAAGTAAAAAAGTACTGGTTTCAAAACTACTTAAAAGTATAAAAGTAAAAGTAGCGTAAGAAAAAGCAACAACAAAGACAAATGCTTAGGCCGCACCACACATACTATTGTATACAACCCCACCTCCCCCACAAAAATCATTTTTTTAGACTAGATTATATTATATTGTTAATGTTGAAAAACTAGGGGTGCACTAAGCTACCTGTCTTAACTGCATATATGCCCATTGAAAATAGACACATTTAAATGCAAATTTAAATATATTAAAATAACCATATAGGGGTATTATTGAGCATTTGCCTGCAGTGTGAACGTAGTCTATGAAGTAAAACTTTGTTAAGTTCAGTGAAAACTCTGACAGAAAGAAAATATGTTTTAAATCTGAATAAAAAAGAGAAACAATGTTAGCAAGCAAACCCAGAGCATGTAGCTAGTTCCATGGCTAGTACCTCCTAACCATAGAAAACATTATACAACATTAGTATGTTACTAGGTCACTAGAAGTCAGTAATCAACTGATAAAAAAAAAAACTTTCAGCTTACCTCAATATGTTTTTTCAGATTAGATGGAGAGTTTTTGAAAGCCATTAGCTCATTGTACTTGGGTGCGCAGAGCTTGCAGCGCATACGAAAAGTTGTTTTTGTATCCAACCATTTCAAAAAAATCTTCGAGGTACGGCCAGGGATGTACACGGTAAAAACAATTATTTGTTTGTTAAAAATTATAGCTGACATTATAGCACAAGGGTTCCTGAGCTTAACCTTTCCTTAATAAATTCACGAAATGGTCAAATCTGCTGGATTTAAATTGTTTCGCTTTGACGTCTTCCAAACGGTCGCGTGCACTGCGAAAATAAATTATAAATAAATCAAATTTTAGCTCAAATGTCTCATACAGGTCAACAGTTTGTAAATGAAACCCAAATAATTACATTCTGTAAGGTTGATAAAAATCTGTCCTGTGGTTCTTGACTTATCTTGCTAACAAACACAGCTAACAGTAGCTACCTCCAGAGCAGGAGGCCGGGCAGCGACAGAGTCAGTCCGACCAGAGGAGGCTTTCTTCGGACACATGAGGTGGGAACGGTCGGTGGACTCAGGGCTCCAGAGCAGGAGGCCGGGCTGCGAGGCTGTGGGTGTACCCTAGCGGCTGAAAGTGGTACTGCACCATTTTTTTTTTTTGCCAAAATGAAAAACGGTCATATCTGAGCCAAAAATTGGTCTAAAAATATGGGAAAAAATCCATAAACAGGTCTCACCTCTGTATTAGTCACAGGGCATGCAAATTAGGCAAAAAACTGCGACCTATATTCCGGAAAATACGGTACTAGTGTTGGGAATGACTCTCAGCTACTACCACACCAACGTTTAGCTCGATATCTATGAGAATAACTGGGTTTAGCCATCACAAAGAGAAGATAATTGAAAATACTCTCTTTCTGTATGTCTGCGCGTGCATGTTGCATGATAACTTGAAAAATAAGTGAAGTGTACATTTCCATTTTGGCACGTGGCTGCTTCTAGAAATAAGAAGGTTTCCTCTTAAACAGTGAGTTGCCACATGGTGCTCACAACATGCACAGACAAAGGAAGAGATGAAGGACTGAGGGCATGTTCAATCCCTCCTCTTTGTTTTTGCAAAAATAAATACCAAAACTGAATAAACAATGAACAAACACTGACCAAGACAGTGGTGCAATAGCCTATATGCCACGGACTTCCGTTCCAGCTCTTCCGCATTCATTACATATGCGGCGCACTTCCGGTTTGCAGTCAACACGGTGTTAGCGATGGCGTTCTTCACGAGATCTCTGCAGGACTTGCCGACAGTCACTGTTAATAATGTCTACAGAATAATTCAGACCTTCTCTAAAGCGCCCACATCTAAGAAGGATAAAGGATTTAAGCTTTGTGTCCAACTACATAAATAAATATGAAGGTAAGTCGGTATTTGTTTTCAGTTCACCAAACTGCCTCATGTAGGCTAACACAGCTAACATAGTTAGCCTTGCTAATCTGTTGAGTAAACGTGTTTTGTCTGTACAATGTTTTCTTATTAACACAAATGTTAGTTTCAAACAAGGAGGCAGGAGAAGTCACAGTTAGGGCTGAGTGTTTACAGTCCATGAGGAAGAGCCAGAAGCCCCACTGTTTGAGTCAAAGCCACCTGACAGTTCAGTTTCAAACAAGGAGGCAGGAGATTTAGAGCAGATTTAGAAACAAAAGTTATTTTAATTCAAGTTTGTTTACAAAAGTTGAGCTGAAGTCAAACCTGTTAAATCACTGTTTGTAGCAGGCCTTAATAAGAGATGTTTTCTTTCACTGCACAGGACACGGCAGGTGTTGGTGATGATGAGGGAACCCCTGGTCCATCCTAGATGTTTGTGAGACGTGGGAAGACACCACCGCTACAGCTCAAACATGAGGGAAGCAGTGAGGAGCTGAGATTGGATCCAAACACCAAATACAAACAAGTTGTTCCACTGAGGCACTGTAATCTGACTGATTACATGTTTTTAAATCTCCAAAAGCAGTCGAGGAAGCTGGGAGTTAGTCAGAAGATGTAATAATAATAATATAATTTAAACAGTGTTTAAATATTGTGCCTCATTTAGCTTGACTCATACGTTTTGTACAGTAATGTAACATTATCAAATTTCTTTTTAATAAAATGGCTAAAACGACTAAGCCTGTCTTAAACCAAAATACAGTACACATTTTTTTTGGGTGATAATACATCAATGAAGACAAAAGTCAGAATGTTTTGAACATTTTATTTTCTTACAAGTAGTAAGTAGTGTGACTGTAGTGTCAGGGTAGTCCTTGAAGTCTGCAGGTAGATTTTTATGTATCTGCTCTTCAGGTAGAGCCGAGTACTGTCAATAAAAAGTTGCTGTGAAAATCCGTCTGACCGTGGACTGATGGACACCGTACGGGTCAGCAAGGTCCCGTTGCTTTGATCCAAGGTCAAGGTCATTTAAGAACAGGAAGAACTCAACGGGCTGCAGGGTATGGGTTGACGGGGTGGTGTGGTTAAATAATCAATAAATAACACTGAACAACTGGTAATAACTAATAATTAAATCTCAATGTCACTACAGTACTTGTGCAATAACCTGTCACACAACCTGTGTAATGTTGATTATGTGCATACATATATATGCACATAAAGTTTTAAATATATATATATACTGTATATATAAATATATACACATATATATAATAATATATTATATATACTGTATGTGTATATATTTATATATATATATTTAAAACTTTATGTGCATGTTAGCTTATATTACTAGCTTGAAATACTTGCAGTAGTTAATTCAAATTCATCCTGCTGCATCGTTATATCCGTCTCTCTTCAGGACTTTGTGAATATTATAATTACTTTTTCACTGTGCATGCTTTTAGTATACATACAGTAGTTTGTTCTTTGATTTTTAGCAAGTCAAATCTGCTCTTCTCATCCTGAGCACTTCATTGTACTGTTAACTCTGTGTTAACCTGTATAAGACAAATAAACACAAGTTGAACTTGATGGGGAGTTCCTCTCAGTTCTTGGTGAACACCGACCATGAATGGCAGAGCAGAGCAGTCATGGGCCAGCAGAAACACATCAGGAGGTCAGATGATGCAAACCTGGAAAAAAAAAACAAGTGTTCATATTTACCTACAAGTAAAAAACCAAACGGAGAACTCTTTATGAGAGTTATGCTTTAAAATAAATTAATTACATCTCAGGAAATTAAATGTTTAATTGGAGTGAAACAGTTCTGGTTTCATATTAAAGGAAACAGCAGAGAATATTTCAGAGGTGTAACAGCTCTGAAGTTACTAAGAGTTTACAAACATATTTACAGATTAGAAAACATATGTTAAAATCTGAATATTATTTTAAAAGTATGTAGTTACAAACTTTTATTAAATCACTCATCATGACTCCAACATTAAATCTACAAGTGCAGGGTGTGGAGTCGAGTGATATTCGTGTTTCTTACTGAGCTGCAGCTGCTGTGTTCTCCTCCTCCTCGCTGTCCTCTCTGCTTCTTCTCCCAAAGCCCCGGTCATGGAAGTGGAAGGGAGAATTATTCCACTGGAACAATGCAGGTACAGCTCATTTTTAACCACTGTTTGATGCTGGCTCTTGAATATTCTGAGGTTTAAAACGCCGGCTACAACCGAGTGTTAGCTTTAAGGCTAACTCGGTTAGCCACGAACTCTGGCATTAAAATATAAAAAACTAAGCGCTCTATTGTACCTGCTATTCACTGGACACAACGGCACACAACAAATCTCTCTTGTTGTACCAGTAGCTCGCAGATAATTTACCATTTGTGTCTTTTACATGGTCTAGTTCTAGAAGCTACCTGCTAACAACAACAGTAGTAGATGAGAGCCGGAAGTGAAGCGCATGGATCATATTTTAACGGAAGTACGTCACCACTACCCGTGGCATATAGGCTATTTCTGTGGCCGTCGCGGACGCCATTTTGAAGAGTCCTAATGGTGAACTACTTTTTTTAAATCCAGCAGATTTGACCATTTCGTGAAACTCTCAAGCTCAGAAAAACTTGTGCTATAACGTCAGCTATGAAATATATTTTTTCTCAGCAAAGAAACAATTGTTTTACCGTGTTTTCTTGTAAAATCCTGGCTTCTTTGGCCGTCGCGGACGCCATTTTGAAGAGTGCTAATGTGGCGAACTTTTTTTTAAAATCCAGACGCGTCACGTAGGCCGCTGAGAAACATCCACAAGTTCAGTTCACCCTCCATGTTAAAAAGTCTTCGTCTGACTCTTCGAAAACAAGCAATAAGGCTCCAGAGTAACACACTGGCTGCTAACTGCTATAGAGAGAGCACACACCAAGAGACTGAGGGGGACGCTTTTTTGTCACGGACCACATCCGGCGCTGCTCGTAAATACGTTATTTCGTTTTTACTGATAGATAATTAGTTATTAGCGGTACTGCATTTTAAATAAAAATAGCACAAATCCGCTTATGAATTATAAAACTTAGTCAATCCGCTGTAAAGCTAACAGATTATTTAGCTACGCTAAAAGCGGATTAGCGCAATAGCGCTACCTAGCGGTGGGAGGCCCACCACTGGTTTATACCTTCAAAATACTCCAAAATATTCTCCTCCGGATTCAAGTTGTTTCTAATGGTGGGTTACAAAGAAAATGGCGGATCAGGTTACGGTGGAAGTTTCTGAAACTCCGCCCTCTGACCAATGGATCCGCCCCCTGACCAATCAGTAACCGACAGTGCGCTGACGTCAAGTTTTAGGGTCCTGCTTGGCCTCAATGGAACCACAGAGAAGTAGGTACTGAAAAAACAGGTCGGTTCCACAAAGAAGGCCATGTGGAAAAGAACACGGAACCGGCCTGAGCAGGGTAAAGCAGGGCCATGGAGAAACTGTGGAAAAGGGGCATATGTTTATTAAAAAATATATAATTTCAACTCTAACTCTTCTTCGTCTCACTAGGGATGATAAATACTCTAAAGAAACATCAGCTTCATCTCTGAGCCTGTGTTGTCAGCCATTATCGCAATGTCCTGTTTACATGTATGTCATTCCCCTTTTTCATCACTTCCTGTTACTCCATGCAAATATCTCAACAACTGTGTTCATCTCAATGACATTTTTAAGTGTATTTAATGTTATCTTACAAAAAATCCCTATATGTTTATTGAAAAAAAAAACCTGAAGTCACAAGCACTTTAAACAAAGTTTTAAACAAACTCAGTCTATTTTATATCTACTGAGATATAAGTTGGTGTGATAGTCAAAAGTTGTTTCCAGGTCATACTCCATGTTGAACAAAATTATTGCTAACAACTTTGGAAATAACGGTTTGAGTCAACCATTATATTTCATGAAAATGTCAGAAAATAATTAATGGGAGTCCATCCCATTAATGTTCAAAATCAGTACACAAAAATGACTGAACTAAAAATTGGTATGGTAGTAGCTGAGCGTCATTCACAAGAGCTATTCTGAGTCCTAACAGAGCTTACAAGAGCTCAATGTATTGATTATAACGTTGTTTTTAAGGATGGAACTGTAGTGGAACAGGCCCTCATGCCTGACCTGGGTTTACACCTTTTCACATCTCTCTGAAACTCTTAGTGTTACAATTTTATTGAAGCTCTCAAGGAGACAAGTGGACACTATTTTATTACATTTATTTTGAATTAGGAGACACGAATCAGAAGAGACTTTCTTTAATTTGTGTTAATTCAGAATTAATCAACACAATAACTTCAATATACTGTATTGATCATGGTTTATGCTGTTAAGGCATTGATAACTTCTTCATATAATGAATCAAACTGTATGCTCAATGCAGAAAAACTATGTCTAAAGTTGATGAATAATAATCCGTTCGTATTTGTTTGTAATGCTTAGGTACAGAGTGAAACGTCTTTAGACTAAACTTGTCGTCTGTCTCCTTTCTCTGAAAACAAATTCATCTACTCTCCAAAACAGATTCTCTGTTTGTTCACACCTGCAAGTCTTCTGACGCACTATCTTCTCTCCTATCCCGAGTGGCCCTCACACGTTCCCCCTCTCTCATTTGGTGAAACAAACCAACGAGCAAGCTGAACGTAACTTTGGTCACACTCCCTTCTTAAAGGGACACTTCCTGTCGGCTCGTCTGAGCAAAATGGAGCAAGAGAGTCAAATGGAGTATGGAGTGAGTCAACTATGAACTTGCTCTTTTTGAAGCTGATAATGTCCGACCATGAGTCAAAGGGTCCGTGTTTCTCAGCAGGGTTTAACAGCAAGCTCGCTGTGGAACCAATTTAGAGCTTCTAAGCTCAGAATACAATGTGTTCTCATCCAAGAACACCTTTATTCTGAAAAGCCAACCAGGACGTGCCGTTACTACGGTCCGACTTGACGCACACGTCTGGAGACGCTGAAGAACGGTAAACACATGACCAAATGGACCGCGGGAGATTGACCATCTTCACGAGGTAACAAAGTCGTCAGATGCTTTGCCAAGTGTACCGACGTTGTAGCGGAGATCGGCCGGAGAGCTGCCATGCTTCCTGGTTAAAAACACACCACTCTAACTCCTTTCATCCTTAAACTTCCTCCTTAAACTTTCTCCTTAAACTTTGTTTCTAAAAGTAAAACTGTAAGTTTGTGCCGCAGAAATAAGTTAATATAAGACCCATTACCTTGTGTTCTGTTGTTCCTATGTTTAAATCTGCTGAAAAGTTAGTTCTAGGAATTCTGATCGATCAATCTATGTAAATATGTTTTGATGTAATTTTAATGATCTGTTATTCAATTATTCAGTTCTGCTGATTCAACATAATAACGTTTCCTGTCAAGTTACATCTATCACTGAGTCACAGATTTATTGACTATTAATCTGAAAAAGATGAGAACCCGTTATTGATGATAATTTGTGTCAGTCACTCTAAACTCTACTCAGTTTACATCTAAAATATAGATAAGTCAGCAAACTGACCTCTTCATCTATTTTATTACAGATCAACATGGATAAAACTGTTGATTCTTACCAGAAAGATGATCCTAAATTCTGGTATGAGAAACGTTGGACAATATGTATTCGTGCAAAGAATGCTATAGGCTTTTAATTTGAATTCTGTACATTTTAAGAAGCTTTTACATAAACTCTTTGTAAATCTTTTTAGCTGCACTTTTATTTAGACTCTGCATTAACATAAATTCTGTCCTGACACGGGGACTCGGCAGCTGGTGAGCCAAGTACAGCATTTTTATGACGTGTCTTCCGAAGCGTGGGAGAAAGCAGTTTCCATTTGATCCTTTAAACGTGTGAGCTTATTTAAAGTAATGAGGTAACTATTTACAACAAAGCTACAGAGCCAGCGTTACTGTTCCTACATCATAGCAACAGTAGCCATAGCTTTAGTGGACTTCCTCCAAAACTAAAACCGAACATGGAGCTCTGCAGCTGCAGCTACAAGTTAACATGAAGAAAATGTAAGAAGGTGTGCTGATGAATGTTTGCTTTATTTTTTCATCAAGTTTTACTAGCAGCTGAAAATAATACAAATAGAAATATTTAACGAGGCTGAAGAAAAATCAAGATTTGGACAAAATTCATGGCAACCAGTATCCCTGCTTATATGTCTTTTTTTGTGAATGAAGTAGTAAAACATCTGTTGACCTTCAGCTCGCAGTCAGGTGTGAAGGAGCTGAGGTGAGAAGAACACCACAAAAATCTGAAGCCAGAGGTTTAACAGTCCAGAAGAGAACAGAAGCTCACTTTGAACTCAGGTTGAGTGGTTTTGAAAGTGTTTAACTCTGCTCGATGCTGGTGGAAGAATCACAGGATAGCGAAATATGTTAAAGTTAAATTGTTCTTTTTGGTTAATTATCTAATAAAATAGAGCTCTCTATGATTTATCACCTGCCTTTTGTCTTTTTAAGATGGCTGCTACAGCTGATTAAAATTAGGAAATGTAAAAAAAAAGCCTATGTCAGTCAGTTTTACAAATATTAAGCTAAAATTTGATGTGTGATGAAAATGTAAATAGAGTTCATTTATCTTTTATATATATGAATGTTCAGTGCCATGAGATGACTTCTGTTGTGATTTGGTGCTATGTAAATAAACTGAATAGAATTGAAAGTCATCTTCAACATAAACAATCTTCATTGCACATAATCTTTGTTTTAAACTTTGTAATTAACTATTGGAGTCAAACTTGTTTGTCTGTTGGCAAAATATCTCATGAACCAGTGGATAAAATTTAAAAACAACTTTCAAAAAATTATTCACTGGATGAATTGATTAAATTTTGGAGTCGGCTTGATTCAAGGCGACCGCCACATTTGCTCATACTAACCCATTCATTCATTTATTCGACCTTTATTTATACAGGTTAGTCTCACTGAGCTTCAGGGACTCATTTACAAGAGAGACCTCATTTAAAAAAAGAGTGATGACAACAGTAGACTATCATAAAAAATGTACATATGAACAAATAAAACAAAATTATGTTAAAAAAAAAACAACAACCAAAAACAGCTAGATTATAAGGTGATGTAGAAAACTAAAAACAGGAACATGTCTGTGTTGGTTTTTGCCGTGAATTAACAGATGTTTGAAGCCACTTAGAGAGGTCGAGGTCGAGAGCTTCAGATGTTTTTTCAAAGTATTAAAGGAAACCGGAGCAGAGTAGGAGAAGGCCCTTTTGCCAAGTTCAGTCCTCACTGACGGAACACTGCAGGTAATCATGTCCTGAGAGCGCACACTGTAGCTGCACTCACGCAAAGACATGTAGGAGGAGATGTATGAGGCAGCAGACCAAAAAGTGATTTAAAGATGAAAATGTACCAGTGGAAGAGTCTGCGTGAGGTTAATGATGTCCAGTTAACCAGTGAATACAGGGTGCAGTGTTGGGTATGATAATCACAGCCAGTTATGAATCTTAGCGCACCATGATAGACCACATCCAACATCTGCAGGGTGCTTGTAGGAGCGCTCATGTAATGTCACCGTAGTCAATGGAGGGAAGGAAAGTCACAGTTACAAGCTGTTTCCTAACATTCAGTGTTAGACATTATCTGTTTCTGAAAAAGAAACCCAGTTTAACTTTCAGTTTCTTTACTAGGTTTTCCATGTGAAGCGTAAAAGAAAGATGTGAGTCGACCAGGATACCCAAGTATTTATAGGAATCATTGAATCAACAAACTCAATAGGGACACCATTTGAGGAGAAAATCAGAGGAAGAACTGCTGGGACCAACTTCCTGTTTGAAAAAAGTATCCCTTTGGTTTTATCAGCATTTAGTACAAGTTTGAGACGGAACAAATCTGACTGAATGATGTCAAAAGCAGATTGCAAAAGATGGAAAACCTAACAACTATTTTAGCTCGACAGTAAACAACTGTGTCATCAGCATAGAAATGTAAGGATGCATCAGGGATGCTCTGACCTACATTAGCTATGCAGTTCACTAGCAAGGACCACGCCACAAGATATAAGTTTAAGAATGTGAAGAGGGTGAGACCTAAGACTGTGCCTTGAGGTACACTGTTGTTAACAGTTAAATAACTGGAAGAAGTACCATTGTGTTGAACATATTGTCTCTAAGCTGAGAGTTAGTTAACCAACCAATGGTGTGATATGAGAAACCAATTTCTGAGAGCTCATGACACAAGAAGCCATGGTCCACATTATCAAAAGCTTTAGAACAGGTCTAAGTAAAGTGCAGCACAATAATCCTTAGCATCCAATGATTCAACAACATCATTAAAAATACTGTTTCCTGTATGCATTAAAACACAAGCACCCTGCAGATGTTTTATGTAATAAAAATACATACCCAGCAAATGGTTATAACTCAATCAATTCTCCAAATATTGAAATAAAATTTGATGTGATAGTACAGTAGCTGAAAGTCATTATGCTGTTAATAGAATAGAATAGAATATATCTTTATTGGCATAAGATGGTGTAGTGGTTAGGGCGTTTGACTTGGGACCCGAAGGATGCGGGTTCGCGTCCCGGCCACTACACACCTTGGGGTGTCTATGAGTGCACACCTATTTCTCCAGCTCCCCGAGCGCCCTCTGGCTGCTCACTGCACCACCTGGGGTGGTTGGGTTAAATGCAGAGACGAATTTCGTCTGTGTATGGGAAACATACGCAGATGACAGACAAACACATTATTATTATTATTATTATGAACAGAATCGGTGACAAAGGGCAACCTTGGCGGAGTCCAACTCTCACTGGAAACGAGCCTGACTTACTGCCGGCAATGCGGACCAAGCTCTGACACCGGTCGTACAGGGACCTAACAGCCCGTATCAAAGGGCCTGGTACCCCATACTCCCGGAGTACCCCCCACAGAACCCCCCGAGGGACGCGGTCGAATGCCTTCTCCAAGTCCACAAAGCACATGTAAACTGGTTGGGCAAACTCCCACGCACCCTCCAGGACCTGCTGAGGGTGTAGAGCTGGTCCAGTGTTCCACGACCAGGACGAAAACCACACTGCTCCTCCTGAATCCGAGGTTCGACTATCCGACGGACCCTCCTCTCCAGAACCCCTGAATAGACCTTACCAGGGAGGCTTAAGAGTGTGATCCCCCTATAGTTGGAACACACCCTACGGTCCCCCTTTTTGAATAGGGGAACCACCACCCCAGTCTGCCAATCCAAGGGAACTGCCCCCGATGTCCACGCAATATTGCAGAGTCGCGTAAGCCAACACAACCCCACAACATCCAGAGCCCTAAGGAACTCAGGGCGAATCTCATCCACCCCTGGAGCCCTGCCACCGCGGAGCTTTTTAACCACCTCGGTGACCTCAGCACCAGAGATTGGAGAGCCCGACCCAAAGTCCCCAGGCTCCGCTTCCTCAGTGGAAGACGTGCCAGTAGGATTGAGGAGGTCTTCGAAGTATTCCGCCCACCGACTCACAACATCCCGAGTTGAGGTCAACAGCACGCCACCCCCACCATAAATGGTGTTGGTCGCGTACCGCTTTCCCCCCCTGAGACGCCGGATGGTGGACCAGAATCGCCTCGAAGCCGTACGGAAGTCATTCTCCATGGCCTCTCCGAACTCCTCCCACGCCCGAGTTTTTGCCTCAGCAACCACCCGAGCCGCATGCCGTTTGGACTGCCGGTACCTATCAGCTGCTTCCGGGGTCCCACAGGCCAAAAAGGCCCAATAGGACTCCTTCTTCAGCCTGACAGCATCCCTCACCACCGGTGTCCACCACCGGGTTCGAGGGTTGCCGCCACGACAGGCACCAACAACCTTGCGGCCACAGCTCCGATAAGCCGCCTCGACAATAGAGGCGCGGAACATGGCCCACTCGGACTCAATGTCCCCCGACTCCCTCGGAACGTGTTCAAAGCTCTCCCGGAGGTGGGAGTTAAAGCTCCGTCTTACGGGAGACTCTGCCAGACGTTCCCAGCAGACCCTCACAATACGTTTGGGTCTGCCAGGTCTGACCGGCATCCTCCCCCACCATCTGAGCCAACTCACCACCAGGTAGTGGTCAGTTGACAGCTCCGCCCCTCTCTTCACCCGAGTGTCCAGGACATGCGGCCGCAGATCAGATGAGACGACAACAAAGTCGATCATCGAACTGCGACCTAGGGTGTCCTGGTGCCAAGAGCACATATGGACACCCTTATGCCTGAACATGGTGTTCGTTATGGATAATCCATGACGAGCACAGAAGTCCAACAACAGAACACCACTCGGGTTCAGATCAGGGGGGCCGTTCCTCCCAACCACACCCCTCCAGGTCTCACTGTCATTGCCCACGTGAGCGTTGAAGTCCCCCAGTAGAACAAGGGAGTCTCCAGGAGGCACACTCTCCTATACCAGATGTCCTATCTTCTGATCTTCACACCCTGACCACTGTCAATCATCCTTCTGCAGATGACTCTGTGGATTACTACAACCAATCTCTTCGGGAGCTCCTGGACCTACACGTCCCCTTGAAGACAAGACTGGTGTCTTTCTCGCGTTCAGCCCCCTGGTACACTGATGAGCTGCGCAAGATGAAGGCAACTGGCCGTGCTATTGAGAGACGTGTAAAATCATCTGGTCTCTCTGTGCATAAGCAGGCATATAAAGAACATCAGAAAGCGTACGCCTATTCTCTTAAAGAAGCACGCTCCAAATATTATTCTAACATCATCAACACCTGCCCTGGAAACTCTAAACAGCTTTTCTCCACAATAACTCGTCTGCTTAATCCCATTAAACAAACTCTTGAGGACTCTGCTCAAAAATGCGACCTGTTTCTTTCGTCTTTTAAAACCAAAGTTGACACTATCAGATCTCAGCTCCACAACCTCCCTGTTCTCAGTGTGCCACCTACCCGTCTGCATTCTGGGACCCTAAACAGCTTTGACGAAGTTGTTCAGAGTGAGGTGGAGGCCATCATCAAGAAAATGAAGCCTTCATCCTGCGCCCTGGATCCTTTCCCCTCGTCTCTCATAAAAACCAATCACTCTGCAATAGGCCCACTAATCACTCAAATAATAAATCAGTCTCTACAATCTGGTCATGTTCCACTGCCTCTAAAAACTGCCATCATTAGGCCTCTTCTGAAAAAATCTAATTTGGATCCCGACATTTTTTCTAATTACCGCCCAATTTCACACCTCCCTTTTCTGTCTAAAGTGCTGGAAAAAGCTGTTGCTGCTCAGCTGCAGGACCACCTACAACAACACTCCCTGTATGAGAAGTTCCAGTCTGGATTCAGGGCAGCTCACAGTACAGAGACTGCATTGCTGAGAGTTACCAATGATGTCCTCTTGGCTGCTGACACTGGCTCTCCCTCCATCCTTGTCCTCCTTGACCTCACTGCAGCCTTCGACACTGTGGACCATAGTATCCTCCTCCACCGTCTTCATGTGGAGGTCGGTCTCTGCGACACCGTCCTGGACTGGTTCAAATCTTTCCTCTCCAATAGGCTGGAATGTGTTAGTCTTGGCAACGCCACGTCCCAGACAGTCTGTGTCTCCTGTGGTGTCCCTCAGGGGTCGGTTCTGGGGCCCCTGCTGTTTTCCCTTTACATGCTGCCTTTAGGTCAAATTATTAATCAGTTCAACATTTCTTTTCACTGTTATGCCGACGATACACAGCTTTACATCAGGACTGGAGCATCCTCATCTTCCACCTTGTCATCTCCATCTTCACTCACTGCCCTCTCTGCCTGCCTGGAGGCAATTAGGGCATGGATGAATCAGAACTTTCTTCAATTAAACTGCTCCAAGACTGAGGCCATACTGATTGGCACCCCTCACCAGGTACAAACATCTCCTATAACAACACTTTCCTTTTCTGGACAAGACATCCCCCTCTCCACCTCTGTTACTAATCTTGGAATAAAAATGGACTCCAATCTTACATTTGAAAATCACATTAAGCTTCTGTTTAAAACTTGCTTCTTCCATCTTCGAAACATCTCCAGACTTCGCCCATCCCTAACTTTTTCCGATGCTGAGAAGCTCGTCCATGCTTTTGTCTCCTCCAGGCTCGACTACTGCAACTCCCTGTTTATTGGAATCCCTGGCAAAAACCTTCAGAAACTTCAATATATTCAAAACAGTGCAGCAAGGATCTTGTTGAGAGTTCGTAAATTTGAACATATTACGCCCATTCTCCATAACCTTCATTGGCTTCCTGTCGCCTACAGAATTCAGTACAAAACTGCTCTCATTACACATCAATGCTTACATGGAGCTTCACCAGATTATCTGAAGGATATTCTTATTCCATACTCATCCACCCGGTCGCTGCGGTCACAGAACAGTAATCTCCTTCACATTCCGAGAACCAAATTAAGGACCATGGGAGACCGGGCTTTCAGTGTGGCTGCCCCCGCCTGTGGAACTCTCTTCCTGACTGTCTGAGAGCCCCACAGTCTGTGGTTGACTTTAAGAGCGGCTTGAAGACCTTTCTTTTCAACCGAGCATACTCTACCTCCTCATGATTCTACTTTTGATCTTAGTTGATACTGTTATTGATTTTACTTGTTTTATTGACATTTAATTCTGTTGCACTTTGTAGCACTTTGAGATTTTCATTAATGAAAAGTGCGTTATAAATTGAATTCATTATAATAATTATTATTATTACCCCCTCCAAGGACTCAAAAAAAGGTGGGTAATCTGAGCTGCCGTTTGGCGCATAGGCACAAACAACAGTCAGAGCCCGTCCCACCACATGTAGGCAGAGGGAGGCTAGCCACTAGTTCACCAGGGTGAACCCCAACGTACAGGCACCAAGATGGGGGGCAACAAGTATGCCCACTCCTGCTCGGCGCCTCTCACCAGGGGCAACTCCAGAGTGGAAGAGTGTCCAACCCCTCTCAAGGAAACTGGTTCCAGAGCCAGAGCCATGCGTTGAGGTGAGTCCGACTATTTCTAGCCGGAACCTCTCAACCTCACACACTAGCTCAGGCTCCTTCCCCACCAGAGAGGTGACATTCCACGTCCCAATGGCCAGCTTCTGTAGCCGAGGATCAGACCGCCAGGGTCCCCGCCCTCGGCCACCACCCATCCCACATTGCACCCAACCCCTTTGGCCCCTCCCACAGGTGGTGAGCCCATGTTGAATTAACAATAATAATAATTTACAACAACCAGGAGCACTGTGTCTCAGTTGGTAGAGCTGCCGC
>JBBPBX010013496.1:16496-35658 GCA_038048925.1 Garcialebias charrua
TATATATATATATATATATATATATATATATATATATATATATATACTATATATATATATATATATATATATATATATACTATATAAATATATACATATATATATATATACTATATATATATACACGACCCTGTGTACATACTCTTGTTTTCATCACATGTACCACATGTGGTGCAAATGACGATAAAGACTCTCTGACTCTGATATATAAATATGCCCCCAAGGCCTCATCCACACCAACAGAATGGCCTCATATACATACCAATGGCTTCAAAAATGCTAATTCAATGAGCCATTTGACTAACTCCCATGGGAACTATAGTTAGAATATCCGAATGGCTCACATGTGGTAGTGCTAGTGTTAAGAGTGTTCTGTTCCGGCAGAATCCGGCTCAAACGAAGCCCTGTGCTACACACTAAAAATCTTTGCTTCAAACTTTAGAATCATCTATTACAACTGTTGGGAGAGCATTTATCAAGAGGGCTAAGAAAGAGGAAGAGCTAAGGTATTTATGATGATGGATACAGTTTTATGTCTTGGTTTTGGTCCCTGTCGCGTCATGTTTAGAGTGACTGACCAATGAAAGAAGGAAACATTTCTCTTCCACACTTTGTCTGATAGAAAATTAATGGAATATTTTAACTAAAACTAAAAGTTTAAACTTTAAAATCAACATTCTAATCATCTACAGTACTACTCAAAAATTATCAATGCCTCAATATAACAGTAAATCATAATTTGTAAAGACTGACATGGAGCAGAATTATAACAACACACGGTAAAGATAAATAAAGAGGGATTGTTACCCATCAAACACATATCAGAGTTCATTAAATATTAGTTTTTCAACCTCAGATGTACCTGTATATATATCAAAAACACAAGAATGAGCAAAGAATAATTATTTGGCTTTCTTGAGTTCTGTGGTTGTTCAGTTTTGCTTAAAGTTAGGCACTCTGAGAAACTTGATGCAGTCAAGGCCGCTCGTCAGATAAAGGATTTTGTTTTAGGTACAGGCTCATTACCATGGTGACGAGATTAGAAGTCCGTGTCTGGCTGGAATTTACACAAAGTGTCTGTAGTCTGAGAAAATCAAGAATTCTCATGCAAAGTTCTCAACGACTCTGGAAATCAGTGAAAACCTGGACAATGGCTTTCCCATATTCCAGACAGGGAAAACTCAGGGAATTAGAACATTGATCTGCTGATTAAAAGATGATCTGCGATTTTAACATGCACATGTATTAATGCTGGTACTGTATTCTAGTATATCACTGAGTCCATGTTCTGCTTCTACAGTGTTCTACACATATTCTTACAGATTGGCTGGTGCTTTTCAGTATCTGATGTTATACAATATATTTAATTACTGTACACTGTATTAGGAATGATTACTGCATGCACGCACCACATACTACTTCAGTTCTGTGTTTTGTGTGACTGAAATATTTCCTGGAATTTCAGGATATACTCGGGGAGAACTCAGGGGATTTTGTTTTCACGAAATACTGGGAACTCTGTCATGTGAGAGTGGAAAAAAATATTTATCCTGTGATTGTTGGAAAGTTCATTCTTGTTTGATGATATCAAAAACATAAATCCACACGGTTTGCACCAATGTTCATGCTCAATAATCCAGGTAATAATCCAACAGTGTTCAGTCAGGTCATGTGGACAGTTCTTTATTATTGTTATTTTTTTGCTGGAACGTTTCATCCTTCATCCAAAGGACTTCTTCAATCTGAGGAGCCACCAACAAACTGAGTCCCACTACAAACAGCACACTCCCATAGTGAAAAAAACAAAACAGTTTGCTGGTGATAAAGATGGCTTTCGGAGCCCGCCCTGTCAACTCCTTTGAGGCATCTTTGCCAAAATGGTTCAGAACTCCTCAGATTGAAGACGTTCGTATGAAGGATGAAACGTCTCAGCAAAAAAACAAGGAAACCTCCAGATGACCTGACTGAACATTGGTGGATTATTACCTGGATTATGAACTTTGGTGTTTGTGAACCACTTTGGCAAGGCTGTCTCAGAGGAGTTGACGGGGGAGAGGGTGGATCCCGGAGGCCATCTTATCACCAGCAAACTTTTTATTTCTTCCCACTATGAGTGAAAAATGAGTGGGAGTGGGCTGTTTGTGGTGGGACTCAGTTAGTTGGTGGCTCCTCAGATTGAAGAAGTCCTTCGGATGAAGGACGAAACGTCTCAGCAAAAAAACAAGGAAACCTCCAGATGACCTGAGTGATCACATGGTTTGCGTTCCTACACAAGTATGATACAACTGAGTCCGTTTTACAGATAGTGAGATAAATTTGTCTGCGTTGCAGCTAAGTCATTCACAAAACATACTGGTACTACTTAGCATGACAGCAGAACATTTGTAAGGTTTGACTAAAAAGGCTAAAGTTGTCCTTCCCCCCCCCAATGAATGATGATCTCATTCTTAACTGCCACGAAAAGCTGCTGGCCATGTGCTTTTCCTTGAAGGAATGCTTGAGTTTTAATTGATTCATTTTTATTAGCCGTTAATGGAAAACGTGTTACACCTAATATATTTGGCACTGTGTACACCTGAGACGTAGTCACCTTTAGATTTTCACCTTCTTTACCTGCAGGTTCCTGGTGTGTCGGAGAACCGCCCGTCTGTTCTGCGGGGAGATTCGCTGCTTGTGTACCCTGAGGGAGAGTCAAAAGTGAAGTACCGCGGCTACGTTCACAGTGTGCATCAGGACAGCGTCAAACTGGGCTTCGCCTCCGAGTAAGATGAAGACACCGTAGTAACAGTAATAAATTAAACATGGTCACGTTTGCTGAAGAAAATGCTAATCCCTGCCTCCGTTTTATTGCAGGTTGCTGGATCGTTATACAAAAGGCACAGAATTCAGCTTCATAGAAGGGATCAAGTTTAACGTGGAGTTCACCATCAACCACCTTACCGTACGCCTTCAGCACAGAGCAGCAGAGCTTGCAGCTCCCTCCAACCTGAGGAGTGTGTTGTTCCCTGATGTAAACCCATCCTCACATCAGAAACTTGAGCTCCCCAGGCTCTGGTTAGCTCCACCAGAAAACCGTCTTCTCGATTATGCCAAAAGTCGGAGATGTGGTTCTCCAAAAATCTTGCATCCAAATCCTAAAAGTGCACGTTATTGATCAATCTGTGAAGCAAGATGTTTGGTTGATCACATTCAGGAAGCAGATGAAAAAAGAAACGAGATGCTGATTTCACGTTTCCTCTTCTTTTTTCAGCTTGTTTGATCGGCAGCTGGAGGAGAACCCAGAGCAGTATCTAGCGGTCCAACACATTGTGGCTGGCTCGTCCAGACCTGCTCCGTACCTTGTGTTTGGCCCACCTGGAACAGGTACCGTGAGCTCCAGAAAACGGCGCTTTTAAGAATTTTTTTTTCCGAATTACTGGGAAAACTAGTTTATTTCTGTCTCTTCCATAGCAAAGGCCAACATTTTTATCTGCTCACTGTTTCCCCGTCTGCACGGAAAGCAGAAGTGTTCATGTCCTGGTTTGAATCTGCTTTGGAGCGATGGATGCTTTGGAGATCTGTCAGCTCTGCGTTCCTTTTAGACTCAGTCAGTCACGTTTATCCTGGTTGTTTCTCTCTTGAGGTAAAACTGTCACTGTGGTGGAGTCCATCAAGCAGATAGAGAAGACCCAGGCCTCCTGCCACATTCTGGCCTGCGCTCCTTCAAACAGCGCCGCTGATCTGCTGTGCACCAAGATTCTGGAGCACGTGGACGAGCGTAAAGTGTACCGCATGTACGCCAGCAGCCGGGACCCAAAACTAGTCCCTGATCGCCTACTGGTCAGTGGTCTGTTCCTACATTACAGTACATAAAATGATTACTTTTATAAAGTAAGGCCAGCTGACTATCACAGTTACTGTAGTTTTTCTGCCATCTGGTGGACGTGAAATATTTAGCAGTTTCTTAATTTTGATCATATAGACATTGTGCTTCTTCACAGAAATTCTCCAACCTGGTGGGGGATTGTTACGTTTATCCTCGTAAAGAGGAGCTGATGGAGTATAAGATTATAGTCACCACCCTGTTGACTGCTGGAAGGTGAGCCATGCTTTTTTCATCTTTGTGCCACATTACAGTATTACTCTATAGCTGTGTTTAAAGTTTGTAAATCCAAACGACTAGATGGGACCTTTACTCATGATCAGTGTTGGGGTAGTTACCCAAAATAAGTAATTAGTTACACATTACTAGTTACCTTAAAAAAAGTAACATTACACTACTTAGTTACTCAGTTCTGAAAGTAACTTAGTTACATTACTTTCGGATTACTCTAATACCTGAGATTTAACCTGTATTAATTTTTACTTTTCAATAATGGCATTAGAGATCTTTTTGACACTCATTTTTAATGAAAAAAGTAAAACAGCAGTACTACATAACAAGCACAATGCATATGTAAATGTGCCATTCAAAAGGTATGGCAATATCAAAATGTAAAACTTCTGTTTAAAAAAATAATAAATAAATAAAAAATAAAACATCTGAAATATGACGGTCTTTTCAAATGTTGTTTTGTGTGTTGAGTAACCCTTATTGTATTAGAACGTTTTAGAAGTTTGTTTACCTCAGCCTTTGTAGTGGTTGCCTGGCAGTGAAATTCAAGCCGAGCCTGCTTAAACGGTGGTGGCATCAAACTTGCACCATCCCTCTGCGGCTCTTTAGCAACAAGCTTAGCATTATGGTGTGGTCACACCGAACAGCTTTTCAGCAGCAGGAGCGTCCAGTTTACATGTAAAGTCAATGGGGGACGCGCTTCCAGCCGCGTCTTGGCGTCGGGCGTCACGTCGCGTGCGTGTTTAGCGTGCTGGGAAGCGTTTTTCCGTGCACGTGGACCACGCCGCTCAACTCTACCTGATTGGTTGGTGTGTCAACCAATCAGGGAGAGTCGGGGGGGAGCTATGTGACGCGGAAACGAGGGGACGGTTGTTGCGCAGCTGTGTGACGTATTGTTTGTGGGACACAGAAAAGACCCGTGAGGTCGTGTAAGAGAAACTCATTGTAGCTGTGTGTTCGCGACAATTCCTTCACGACCAGTCAAGTCTGCTCCACAGAGACGGAAATAAAAAGCTCCTCGCCTGGCGGAGTGCGCAGGACTCTGTATACCGGTAAGCTCCTCCCACACACCCCGCAGCAGTTTCGCGTTCTGGCTTTCTGGTCCAAGTGGTCCAGACACCAAGTGCGTCCACTTGCGTGTCAAGCTTTTTGGAGGTTGAAACGCTGTTCGGTGTGACCACACCATTAGCGTGTTGTCGTTGTAAATGCTTGTAAAGATTTGACGTCGAGTTCGCAGCAGTAGACAGTGTCTTGTTGTGGCCCAGACATAGCTTGCACACTACTGTAATGTTCTTGTCCTTTCTCGCGACAAAAGAAAAATACAGGTAGTCCCCGACTTACGAGCGAGTTCCGTACCTGCGAGTCGCTCGTAAGACGAAAATTCGTACGTCGGAACATGAAACACGTGTTCTCGTAAGTCCGGATTTTCGGTCGTAAGTCGGAAAATTTAAGCTAGCGCTACTACGAACACTCGTTTTTCATCAAAAACGTTCATACTAGTTCATGAACATGCTCAGAAACGTGTTTCCAAACGGTTAGCTAACACACGTTCATCTAAAAACACAAAAAAGTGCCGTATTTTTTACTAATTTACAGCTCGTTCGCCAGCTCGTAAGTCCGGGACCTCGTATGTAAGGGCGCTCGTAAGTCAGGGACTACCTGTAATGTGAATACTTCCATCCATAAAATGACATTGCCGCGTTCTCCTCCACCTCGGCCATGTTGTTGTTCATTCCCTCCAATGTATGTCTATGTACCTTTATATGTCTATGTACGTTGACGTATGACGTTCCGACGTCATCGCGTACGTCTTTGTTTTCCCCCCGTGACAGTCATGCGTCTGCTCCGTCGTCCTCGTCCCACAACTATTCTCCGAAAGGTAAAATAAAAAAAATAAAAAAAAACTATTCTCCGAAAGGTCCTGATTGTAACGCAAGTAACGAATGTAAGGTTTTGTTAGTAACTGTAATATAATACAGGCATTTTCAAAGTAATGCGTTACACTACTACGTTACTGAAAAATGTAATGTAATTACTGTAACGCGTTAAAGTAACTAGGGGTGTAACAATACATAAAACTCTCGAGACGAGACAAATTAGAGTTGGCGAGAACGAGACGAGATTTTAATATTAGTTCAAGAAAACTTCAAAGATCGGTTTTATGCCACAAAAAGGCTTTTATTCTGTTTTAACATGTATTACAAACTCAACTGATGTCTTCATTTTACTGATTGAATCTCCTTAGACCTTAGAACGTTCAACTTTGTTTAAAAAAAATAGATATTCACGCAGGACTTTCCAAAAATTGAACATAAATATCCGCATCAGCACTGAATCTGCAGCCGTCACTCACCAGTGTTGCCAGATTGGGCGGTTCACCGCGATTTTCCTTCTGACTTTTGCGGGTAAAGAGTGCTTTGGGTGGGTGGGACTCTATCTGGCAACACCGGTCACACCGGTGTTTACACAAGTGTGTCTTTACATTCGGGGCAGCGTCGGCAGCGCCGGGACCCTCCATCAATGTAGAGGCGTCTGCGGCACCGGGACCCTCCATCAGTAGTTGGGGCGTCTTCTATAGCAACTTCATCCGGCGAAGCCATGCTGTCCGTGACGCTGACTTGCTAGGGGCTGCTAGCATTAGCGACTCGCGAGACAACGTTACCTGCTCAACGAGAGATATCGCGGGAGTTTAATATTGCGAGATCTCGTTACACCCCTATAAGTAACGTGTTACACCCAACACTGCTCATGATGGTCTCTTCACTCATTGCGCTGCTCAGGGTGGCTGCATGTTGGACAAACTCTGTTATTTTCATTCTGAGTTATTACTTATGACAATTTGAATTACTTTTTTTTCCTGGATATAAATCGCTTTTTTCCCCGGATGATTACCTCCTCTGGTATCGGACGCTGTGCAGCTGGAAGGACTGTTACTGAACCCTTTTTACCAGAGCCCTAGAGAGAGAGAGTTCCGACACTTCCATAGACTCCCAGTGTAACTGGCTGCTAGACTTCCTGACCGGGAGACCACAGACAGTACGGATCGGGAGTAACACATCTAGCACCATCACATTGAACACAGGGGCCCCACAAGGATGTGTGCTGAGCCCCCTTCTATTCACCCTGCTAACACATGACTGCACACCATCGTACAGCTCCAACCACTTCATCAAGTTTGCGGATGACACAACAGTGGTAGGTCTCATCAGCAACAACGATGAGACGGACTACAGGAACGAGGTGAGCCGCCTGGCCTTGTGGTGCGGACACAACAATCTCACTCTCAACGTGGAGAAGACAAAGGAGATTGTTGTGGACTTCAGGAAGAGGGATGCCCAACATCCTCCTCTGACCATCAACAGCACCGCAGTGGAGAGAGTGGACAGCACCAAGTTCCTGGGAGTGCACGTCTCAAAGGACCTGTCCTGGAGCAGGAACACTGCAGCACTGGCAAAGAAGGCTCACCAGCGTCTCTACTTTCTCCGCAAGCTGAAAAGGGCTGGAGCTTCAACCCCCATCATGAGCACCTTCTACAGAGGTGCCATAGAAAGTGTCCTGACCAGCTGCATCACTGTGTGGTTTGGTGCATGTACTGCATCCTGCCGCAAGAGCCTCCAGCGCATTGTGAGAGCAGCTGAGAAGATCGTGGGCACCTCCTTGCCCTCACTGCAGGACTTACACAGCAAACGCCTCACTCGGAAAGCCCACCGCATGGCAGGTGATCCCACACACCCACTACACAGCTGCTTCAGACTGCTGCCATCAGGAAGGAGACTGAGGAGTCTCCAGGCTCGAACCAGCAGACTGAGAGACAGCTCTGTTCATCAGGCAGTCAGAATGCTAAACACTCTGCCTGCTCTGCCTCCCCTCCCATTTGAACTGCCTTAACACTAAAACTTTCTCACATATTATCACTCAACACAAAGTTTTTAACACTAGACTCTGTGTCACCAAACGGGTTTTCACTAAACTCTCGGTCATGTGCTCATACAGTTTGCACTACTTCTCATACTTGCACTAATGTCTGTATTACATCACTGCCTATAATCATAATACTGTTTACATTCTCTGTTTACATTTATTAATACTGTTTACTTTTATTACTACTGCTTACATGTAATTACTACTGTTTACATTTATTTACACTACTCTAATATCTACACCACTGCTGGTACATATACAGTGTGCTCTGAACGGTCTTATTTAGGGATGCCCAATGTGCCTTACTGCATATGCCACTTTTTGCCTCTACAACAACATCAACTACTACCTCATACATATACTGTGTACATTGACTCATACGCTGCTTTGCCACTTTGCAAATGTCAATGCTAGAAACCTTTAGTTTATTTTAGTTATACTTTTTATACTCTTTTTTTATACCACTATGCAAAAAAAAAAAAAAAAAAAACAACTCAGGACAGTGTTAGTTTTACTATTTTTATGCTTATGTCTATTATTATATGTTTCAGTGTTTCAATGTTTAGATGTTTACTGTTGCACCGAGGGACTGAGAGAAACGCAATTTCGGTCCTGTGTATGTCCTGCACTGTACATATTGCAGATCTGACAATAAAGTTGACTTTGACTTTTGACTTTGACTAAGAATGGAATGCGGAAGTCACATGGGTCATGGAGGGGGCGATTCATAAGATATCTATGGGGCGATTCGTTCCACCAAACTGTTCCAAACAGCAGCGCTGCTAGCATCAAACGTAGTTCATTGTTGATGTTTCAGACGTGTTTTCTCCGGTAAGTTGATGAAAATACAATTTTCTTTTGCCCTTGTGAAGCGTTTAAAACGTCTAAAAATGCTTAAGAAAAAATGCATAGTGTAGTGCTCACGCCACTAGGTAGAGCTGCAGGATAAGAAATGAAGAGGAGAACGGTAGAAGGAATGTCAGTTTGTTACTGCTCAATAATTACTGAAAAACGCTGGACAAAGTAAGAAAAGTCGGTTTTTTGTGTCATGTTGCGCCAGTAGCTGCTCAAATTGACTGACAGCGACGAGCTGTTTGGAACAATTGAGAGCTACACGAACCACGTGACCGCCTGTCGGCGAGTTCAAAGCGTGTCGCAACTCTCTCTCTCTCTAGGGCTCTGCTTTTTACTTTTGGGCATTTGTTATGATGTGTAACCATGGCAACAAGGCGTTTTTTAACCACCAGGAGTAGATGATTAAAGACTGTGTAAAGTAAATTCCTATGTGTGGTTTTAGTTTGTCACACGGCATAAATATGTGTTATTAATCACCCATATAAATCTGACTGATTAAAAACATTGTTTACCTTATAAAATTAAGTCTCAAAAATAATGAAAAAACATAATTTTCCCTTGGTCTGAAACTGTGGGGGCGTGTCAGCGCGTGGGCGTGGTTTCAGCGCAGTACTGCGGCCTGCAGCTGAGCTGTGTGTGGAGAGGCAGACAGCAGAGCCAGTAAACCTGCTCTGTTTTTATCTGAGTTCTGTCTGTAACAGCAGCTACTTTTTCCAAGAGTTACGCTGTTTTTGTAAATAGTTTTCTTGTGTGTTTTTAATCTGGAATGAATAAAAAAAAAAAAAAAAAGTTGTACCATGCGGGAATTGAACCCATAAGGTTTGGGACGGAAGGCGAACGCTTTTTCCATTGACCTATCCAGGCATTACAGATACTCGGTATAAAACCACGCGGTATAAAAACACGTTATGATTTGTACGGGTGCCCTGACCATTGCGACATCCAGGGAAGATGCACGAACGAGGCATAATTGATTAGCTAGCTAACAATGAACAAAATATCTATGCTATTGCTATCTGATGCTATCTGCGATTCGCGAGTGAACGGCTCCACCGAGGCGAATTTATACGGCTGGAGCTGCAGGGGGTGGGGCTATACTAATGAGGACCGCGTGACGAAACGCGGTCACATTTAAAACACGCCTAAAAAATCCTGAAACAGAAATATCTTTATACACAGTTTGCTCTATAACTCCAAAATTAATTGAGCTACAATTTTGAGACTTTTTACTCATTTACAAGATTACAATTATGACATTTATAATGTTTATTGAAGAAAATATTGAAATTCACTTTACACGGTCTTTAACATCTCAAAAGCTCAAATACTTCAGGTACAGCCCCAAATCCCAAATTAGTTAAAAAGGAGGTGCCGTGGATGAATTCCCATCAACCGTGGTGCTTGAGTATCTGACCTCCAAGATCCTGGAGCAGGTGAGAAACTCGGCACGTGACAATAGGAGGACCAGGATCATCCCCCAGCCCCTTCAGCTGTCTGTCTGTGGCAACGAGGAGCTCGGCAGACCGCTGGGAGGAGTGACCATCGCTCAGGGAGGAATTCTGCCCAGCATTTGTGCAGTCCTGCTGCCCAGGAGGACCAAAAGCCCCACCGGATCTGACAGCAAGCTGGATCCAGGTGGACGGATCGGTCTCTGTGGTCAGATTCTTCAGATTCACTGCAGGAGATCCTTCCTGCCCACAGCTCAGCATCTAACAACTCTTGAATGAAACCGGGATGGTGACAACACCTAATTTCCCTTTGGGATTAATATAGTATTTTTGAATTGAATTGAACTGAATGAACTTGTTTTATCTCTGCAGGTTTGTATCAGGAGCCATTCCTGTTGGACATTTCACGCACGTGTTTGTGGACGAGGCTGGACACGCTGCGGAGACGGAGTGTTTAGTCTCATTTGCAGGTAGAGGAAACAAACTGGGTGTTCTGGAATAGCCTTGAACTGCTTTTGTATGGGCTTGTTTAATCTTTGTATTTTTATGTTTTGGCGAACAGGGTTGCTGGATGTAGAATCTGGACAACTCGTTCTGGCTGGAGACCCCAAGCAGCTCGGACCCATTATCAGATCTCCTTTTGCACTAAAATACGGGATGGGTAAAGATGAGAAGCTCTTTGCAAAGCTTTGCTGCATCTTTGACATTTTTGCCAACAAGCTAAACGACCGTGCTGTCTCTAGGAGTGTCCTTCTTGGAGCGTTTGATGACCAATTTCTCTCTGTACCAGAAGAACGAGGGCGTCTACGACAACCGCTTTGTCACCAAACTGCTGTGCAACTATAGGCAAGCTTTAAAGAGCTGGATTTTGTTGTACCTTTTCCACACACTAGATGTCTTGATCTTTCTGCTTTTGGATGCTTGTTTTTGTTTTTCCAGGTCTCATCCTGCCATTCTGAAAGTTCCCAATGAGCTCTTCTATGATGGAGAGCTGCAAGCTTGTGCAGATGGATATGCACGCAACTTCTACTGTGGATGGGATAAACTTCCACAGAAGGTATTAATTATGCTGTCAGTCCACACAAACTGCAGCGGGCTTATATAAAAAAAATAATAATCAAAGCAATGAAACTGTCAGTGCCAGAGGAATCTTACCTGATTGTCTGGTTTTATAATGAAGCTGCTCAAGAATGCCAAAGTAAGATAGCTACGGTAAATCAGTTTTAAATGAAAGGTCTTGCATTTCGTGAAGGATTGCATATTGTGCGCCACCTTTCGTGACGTCATTTTAAACTAAGATCATTTGTTAAGAAATGATGGATTTGTAGCAGATGTGTTAAACGTGTGACGTCATGAAACATTCCGCTGAACGTGTTGTGAATAAGGCTCAGCTACAAACACAACACATTTTAACACAATATCTATCAAACTGACCAAGTTGGAGCCATTTTTGTGTTTCTGAGGTAAATTAGTTGTGGCAGCCATCTTGAATTGGGTTGGCTCCAAAACTGAATCACTTGTAAATGTTCATCCAGTGATTATTTTGCTTCAAGTTCTAATATTTGTCCCGTGGTTCATGAGGTAATTTGGCAACAAGACACACAGCACGAATAAAACACTGCTGCTCAGCTTTTAATGGTGGGTGATCAATGTCAGTACAGTATACAGAAGTATTAAAGCTGTTCGTACCTTACTTCAAAACCAAAGCAAAAGCTTATTTTATGGACGCTAAAGGAACATTGCGTTTTACCATAAATGTCTAAAAACATTTATTAATTTTTCAGTGTATCACGTTTCTTTCATTCTGACGTGTAACTGTCTGTAGAAATAAACTGTATTTAGAGGTAAGAGGTAAAACCATGTTTCCCTGCAGCCACTGTGGCGTTGTGTTGCAGTATACTTCTGAGCAAGTGGTCTCAAAAGGTGCACAGCTGCATCACTGAAATACTTTATTATTTATTTTTGCAGGACTTCCCAGTGATCTTTCATGGGGTGCCTGGTAACGACAGCCGCGAGGCCAGCAGCCCTTCGTTCTTTAACGTTGCAGAAGTGGAAGTGCTGATGTACTATGTGAGAGAACTGCTGAGGTCACAAGGCAAGAGGGGCCTGGCTAAAATTTCCCCCAAAGATATTGGCATCATCGCCCCCTACAGGAAGCAGGTATGAATTGATTTCTATGAAAAACGAGTTTATGGGTACCATTGTCCCTCGACATATTGCAGTTCACTTCTTGCGGCTTCACTGTGTCATAGTTTTTAAACCAGTTTTTTTTAATATTGTGTGTATTGTACATGCTGTGCTACTGTACATTCATCTTGCCGTCATCATCTTCATCACTATCGCCAAAGTGTTTAAGGGCACATGAAGGTTTTATAAGAGAGTGGGAAAGTTTTACAAGGCTTTAAAATATATACAAATAATAAACTAAATACAACTGTGCTTCTTATGTGGATTTTCATCCACCACCTTGGTCTCTGTAACTTAGCCTCCGCGACTGGTGAGGACTAGTGTAATCTCTTTTCAGATTACTTTGATTGGCACACAACCAAACACTTTTCTAACCACGCGTAGATTAAACAGTGCAGCTGCTTTGTCTTGTATAGGTGCAGAAAATCAGAAAGGCTCTGGAAAAAGTTGGAAAAGACTTGGAGTTTAAGGACATGGACTACCTGAAGTACCTGAAGGCAAGTAAACTGAAACAGAAGGCCATCCATATGGAGTAGCCAGTGTGCATTGAATGCATATGTGCATGTGTGTGACAGGTTGGTTCAGTGGAGGAGTTTCAAGGTCAGGAGAGAAGAGTAATCTTGGTGTCCACAGTTCGAAGCAGCTCAGATTACATGGAGTACGACAAAAAGTTCAACCTGGGCTTTGTCAAGAATGAGAAAGTAAGAAACAAGCGCACGCACACAGAAACACAGAAGCTGAATGTCGTTTACACGTCATTCTGATGCATCTTCTGTGTTTTACAGAGATTCAATGTTGCTGTGACCCGAGCCAAAGCTCTGCTGATTGTGGTGGGACACCCTGCAGTGCTGAACACAGATCCCACTTGGGCTCAGTAGGTTTTGCACACATGCTCCCGTTTCTCCTCACCTGCATATAAAAACACTTTAAAACGTCACTCTATTCAACGGGTTTTCTTCATACTTTCTGTGCAGCTTCATTCAGTACTGCAAAGATGAAAAAGGCTACACTGGCTTTACTCCTGAAGAGGAAGATGATGCAGACGTAGTAACCAGGCTTAGTGCACTCTACATCAGCATCGAAGGTCTAGGTAAAAAAAACACATTTTGTCTGCTTTCTTTAATGAATTGATCATCTTGATTTTAAATAAACTTTGCTTCTTGGTTTACTTTTTTAGTTGAGACTGCAGAGAGTGTTGTTCAGCAGCAACTGGACCCAGAGTGGAGGAGCGACATGTGAGCCACACAAGTCTGGGTCAATGTAAACAAGAGGACTGTTGTCAACTGTTAGTCTTAACATTTACTATTGGCAATCTCAGGGTTATTTACCGTAATTTCAGGACTATTGAGCGCACCTGAATACAAGCCACACCCACTAAAAAAAAACCCAATAATAATAGTGTATATACAGGCCACGCTTGTCTATAAGCCATGGGTGTCCACGTTGGAACGAGATAATTACACAGAAATAGGTTTTAAACTTTTAATTGAATATGTCGGTAACATACACAAATACGTACAGTAAATGTTTTTATTTTTCTGAACAGTGCCTGTAACACGGCTAGTTAAGAACAGTAGAAATTGATGGCTATCTTCATCTTCCTCCTGCACAATGCTTGTGCTGCCCTGCTCCACTGCCAGGATTCACCAGCAGTCAAGCAAAAGTTGCTCTACGCATGCAGGGGAGTCCCCCCTCAACATGCTCTGCATGTGAGTGGGGACACACAGGGAGGGGGGATTCCCCTGCTTCCTGTTCTCTCCTCCCTTCCCCGTTTCATTGGTCCACTGTGACCTGTTGGTAATTCCATTGGTCAGATTATTATTATTTTTTAACCTTTAGTATACAGGCATTCTCATAAGGACCACAAGGACCCACCCCAAAAGAGAGATGTGCATTGTGCAGCTATGTGAGCGCCCAGGTATGACGAGGATAAATGTTTTGGCGACATGACGCTCATCAGCCCTTCAGAATAAAAATTCCATAAATTAGCTGCAGCATTGGATAAGCCGCAGTGTTCAAAGCGTTCAGAGTAGCGGCTTATAGTCTGGAAATTACGGTAAATGTTTTTGGCCAAATCGTTTCCATTTTTTAAAGTCAAATTATTCTTGGTTAAATTAATCGTAATTCAGGGAAATAAGTGCCTGATATTTTTGGACTGCTTATGAATTTAATGTTTTCATTGTGATTTTATTTTTATTGCTATGCAGACGATTGTCAGATTTATCTGCCCTTAAAACCAAATGGTTACCGGTATGTACAATTCACCCTGTTAAAATGTCTTGATGACATTAAGGTATGGATGGTTCAAACTGTTTCATTTTCAACAATCAGAAAACTGAAGTCATTGTGTTTAGCCCTAGCTTTGCCTCGTCTTTGTTCCTGTAAATGTTGACTCTTCAGCCTTAATGTTAAGCAGTCTGTTACAAACCTCAGGATGGTTTTAGACTCTTAAGTTTATTAAACAGATTCTCTATTCTACAAAAAAAAGCTTCTTCCAGATAAGGCAGATAGCTAAGCTCACGTCTGTGTTGACCAGATCTGACCTTGAAAAATTAGCCGATGCATTTGTTTTGACTCAGCTGGACTACTGTAACTTGCTTTATGTTGGGGTCAGTCAGGTGTCAGGTCTCCCTCTCATGTCCCCAGCTCGTCCAAAACGCGGCAGCTCGGCTATTAACAGAAACTCGTAGGTTTGAACACATTACAGCGGTTTTGTCCTCCCTTCACTGGCTCCTTCTGTATGTACCAGAACTGATTTTAAAACTCACCTGTTGACATTTAAGTGCATTAATAGCCTCGCACACGCATACCTCTCCGGCCTACTTCTGCCAAGATCATCTGATCAGCTGCTTTTGTTTGTACCAAAAACCAGGTTGAAGCTCAGAGGAGATTGGGCTTTTTCAGTTGCGGGCCCTTAACTTTGGAGCAATCTGACCCTCAACATTAGACAGGACACTTCACTCCCTGCCTTTAAATCTCTCCTAAAAACACATCTGTATTCACTGTTTTACACAGTATGATCTGATTGATTATTCCATTGTTTCTCATTGTTGTTATTTTTGATGCTTTTACTTACTTTCTTGATCTCATTGTTAAACACTTTGGGAGCAGCTGCTCTTTTACATGTGCTTTATAATAAATTTGACTTGAAAGTGTGATTAAATAAAACAAAGTGATTAATATGTCTAAAGTTGTCCAGCAGAAAACTTTGTAGAGTAACTCGGTATTTGTTTTCCTGACGTACTCCAAACATTAACAGGAACAATGGATACAATGAATTTGTAGTACTTAAAAAAACAATCCTGTTGAATAGTATTTCAAAAATACTTTAATGTTTTACATCATACATAAATTCAACTCATTCCACTTCTGTTTGCAAAGCATCATTATTATCAACATTTGCTTTCTTTTTTTTAAAGGGATTTGACATTGAATACTGACACTGTCCAGGTATTAGACTAGGCCCACTACATTCCAATCTGTGGATTCAAAAGTTCTATGCAGAAGAACGAACAGTTCTAGTTCACGAGTCACGACTGATGCAGACGGACCATTGGGCCAATAATACACTTTAAACACATGGGGGGGGTTATTCCAATGACTGGATACAGACTGTATGGCTTTGCTTTAGCTGTGATGGAGAAAACCAAACTGCAAAGAACTACCTGGTAAAGAGTCTTAATAAATTTCATCATGAGCGTCTTTAACAAACTATTGATGCTACAAAAAAAAGCCCTAGTTTCAAATGGCCAACAGACTTGGTCTGAGATGGCTGGAAACAAACAAATGGCACTTTGCTAATGACAATGAGCTGCCAAAGTGGCTGTCAGTTGTGCATTGTCTAATCTTTTAAACAAATCTAAATGTTTACACCTCAGTAAATCCAGTGCACAGGGATGTTGGAGAACTACACTGGATCTGAAACAGTACTGAGATCAGGAGGTTGGACTGCAGATGAGGGTAAAGCTTTGTTGAAGTCTGTCAGAAGCAGTTTGTGTGCAGCTGTCAGTTTTATCCACAACAGACCACTGTCTCCAGTGCCAGTTAAAGCCATCGCCAACAAGAGGCACGGTGCAAAGCCTCTCCCTGCAAATGCTGCTTTTCTAGTGCTCTGCATGCAGGCTACAGTGAACTCATCAAGTGTGAACAGGCTCGGATATTAGTCTATAGTTGAGGAACAAAATGTAAAATATAGTTCTGTTGATAGCACATTTTAGAGTAGAAAATTAATAGTGATACAACACAGAAGAATGAAATAGTGCTGATGTATAAAAGGTAATTAAGTGGTATATGAAAGTTCAGGAGAAGCACAAAGGCCACAAATCAAAAACAGCCTCACAGCCAAGAAAGAGATCTGGTCAGTGGGCAGAAGTCCAAATAACCTCTGTAAACAACGATAATGACACACAGGCAGACACTTGGCATTTTAAAGTATATGCACATTTAAATAGAAACATCTACATTTATACAGAATGAAGGGTCCAGTCACAATCAGACTGGTGTGCTAATGCAAAAAAACAAGAAACAAACAGTAACTGGGTGAGTTGTAAAAGAAAACTAACAAAAAGGCTGATTTGTTTTGCTTTTAAACAGATGTGGCAATCTTTTATATTTGCATCTGTGAAGTACGTACAGTCTATGGAAGCCACAGATTTCATGTTTTTTCTACATTTGCTCTGTGTATGGGAGAGTCCTCCCACAGGCGCTGATGAACCAAAAGACACTGGCCCTTCACAGTAGCTGACAGCCACCCCTCTTCTTGCGCTTGCGGACCTGCAGTGCTGCTCTGGTGGCCATCTCAAACACATCCCGCACACCATCCTTCGTCTTGGCTGAGCACTCCAGGTAGCCAAAGGCACCGATGCGGTTCGCCATGTCCCTGCCTTCCTCAGACTTCACGGGTTCCTGGGACATACAGAGAGGGTTAAACATTTCACTTCAGATGTGTAGAGAAACAGAGAAGATAGTAAATGCAGGGATTATGTTCATGCTTGAAGCAGAAACACACTTGTTTCATCTTGGCCAACTCTCTACGTGTGTGTTCATCATTTCTAAGGTCCTTCTTGTTGCCCACAAGGATGATGGGGACGTTGGGACAAAAGTGTTTCACTTCTGGTGTCCATTTCTCTGGAATGTTCTCTGTAAAATTTAAAGCATGAAAATACAGTCAGAGCACAGTACACACCAGATTTTTCCCTATAAGGAGAGGAGGAGGAGTCTCCCCTAAGATTATGCCAACTAACATCAAAAGGTTGCTGACCCCTGGCTGATGGAGTGGTCTGAGCTTTCCGGCCGAAGTCAGCTGTTTTTTTTTTTTTTTTGAAGCAGATTATGCTAAAAATGACTACCGGTATGTGAAACATTACCCTTTAAAAATACTGTGGGAGAAACCCCCCAACAGCTAAAGCTTTTTTAAAAACACTTTATTCCATTAGATCGGATTCTTTTAGGAGCCGAGAACACACTTTTCTAAGTACATGTACTTTAGATACATTTAGTACATGTACTACTTTACATTTTAAACTTTTTGTTGAACACATTCTAAAGGCAGAACTGAAACCATTTGAATTGTTTTTACTTTATAAAAAAAATAAACTTAAAAGCCATTACAAAATCATTAGACATCATGACAAAAGACTGCCAAAATACAAACCAGATTCCAAAAAAGTTGGGACACTAAACAAATTGTGAATAAAAACTGAATGCAATGATGTGGAGATGGCAAATGTCAATATTTTATTCGCAATAGAACATAGATGACAGATCAAAAGTTTAATCTGAGTCATTTAAAGGAAAAATATGTTGATGCAAAATTTCACAGTGTCAACAAATCCCAAAAAAGTTGGGACAAGTAGCAATAAGTAGCCTGGTTAAAACCAGACCCTTGTCCTTCACTTCGCTTTGTACTAGGGTCTGGGACTTCTCCCATAGACAACGATTTCTCCGGTAGATTTTTGACCGGACCAATCAGAGAACAGAAGGCGGAGTTTTGTTAGTTTAGCCTGGCGAGGTCCAGGCTATTCAGATAAATAGCTCAGAAACCACTCGGTGGATATTTTTTCTGCTACCAGTGTGTAATTATATGGCTCTAATTTACTGACTGTTGGCCTAGATGAAACATTTGAGATAAAATTCGATTTTTTATAATTTATTTTCGTAGCGCACCCGAGGCTGTTTGGAAAATGTCAAACCGAAACAATTTAAATCCAGCAGATTTGACCATTTCGTGAATTGATTTAGGAACTGTTAAGCTCAGGAACACTTCTGATATAACGTCAGCTAAGAAATATATTTTTTCTCAGCAAAGAAATAATAGTTTTTTACCTTGTTTTCTTGAAAATTCCTTCGTGGCGGCAGCCATTTTAACTGACGACGTCAGTCGACGTCGTTCAAAACTCCGCCTTCTGTTCTCTGATTGGTCCGGTCAAAAATCTACCGGAGAAATCCTTGTCTATGGGAGAAGTCCCAGACCCTAGTACGAAGCGAAGTGAAGGACAAGGGTCTGGTTTTAACCAGGCTAGCAATAAGTGGCTGGAAAAAGGAAATTGAGCATATAACGAACAGCTGGAAGACCAATTAACACTAACGGCGGTAGGAATCAAATACATATTTTGAACGATTCCAGGAAAACCGGACAGTTAGTCCCGGTCGAACGATT
>JBBPBX010013496.1:36879-52308 GCA_038048925.1 Garcialebias charrua
GTTGAGCAAACAAATAATTGTTTAGGTGTCTAAAAAAGCCAAGTCTGGTCCTCTGAACATTCAAAAAACAAAACAAAGCAAAAAATCTGTAGAAACGTTTCGTCTTCGTCCGAAAGACTTCCTCAGTCCTTTGTTTAGGTGCTTGTTAAATTTCTAAGAAATGCGCAGCACTCCTTTCTTTTTTCTTCCCTGTCTGCATGTTCCCGGAACACCGAGGCAGCAAATACTTTTGAAATACAGCAGATTTGGCAGTTAAAAGTCCTTTTATCAAGTAAAAGTTCAACTGAGACACACCTTTACTATAAAGTCGAGCAAACAAATACTGTAATTGTTTTTAGGGTTTTATCTTGTTAAATTTGCACAGTGACTCGTGCGCTTATTTCTGCGTATCGGCTTTAAAAATACAGCTGATTTGACCCTTAAAGTCCTTTCATTAAGCATGAGTTAGACTGAGACACACCTTTACTATAATTTCGAGCAAACAAATAATTGTCGTTAAGCATTAATCTGGTTAAAGTCCTCCCGTGCACACTCCCATGCCTGCCATTTGGCAGCCAATCGATTTTTGGCCCACCGGCCCACATTTTCTGGTTGTCAGCGGTGATGTGTAACAAATGCAACGCATTAGCAGTGACGCATAATAGATGTGACTTATACGGCAAAGCAACATACAGTATTTATAGATTTTTCCACTTTATTAGAAATATTTGGACTGATGCGACTTATACGGCGGAGCGACTGTTTATGGTGGAAAATACGGTATCCCCAAATTTTCACATTTCACTGGATATCTGGTGATGTGTCAACATCTCTACAGTGTGTACTGATCAAATTCTACTCAGTTATATAATTTACAGTGTTTGAGGTCTGACTTTCAGTTTGAGTCAAACCACAGAAACTAGCAAACCATGTTTATCAGTCTCTCTAGTAACATTTTCCATTGGCAAGCATAATAAAACATCTAAAGAAATGTGGCTTTTATGAAGTTTGCAGACAGTAAATTAAATAGAATATGGGAACAACAAACAACTGTCTTTGTGAACAAGTATTTTTAGCCTTACCTAAACTGTCAGGGCTGTCTATGGAGAAACACATAAGGATAACGTCAGTGTCAGGGTAAGAGAGAGGCCGCAGTCGATCATAATCTTCCTGGCCAGCAGTGTCCCACAGGGCCAACTCCACCTGTGAGAAAAAGCAGAAAAAATAAAATCACAGATCCAAGACGCAGCAACAGCAGAAAAATTAAGCCGAGTATTCATTCAACTGGTAGAGCTGCTGCCTCTCAGTGAGAAGGTTGCCGGTTCAAATCCCGGTCCGGGGCCTTTCTGGGTGGAGTTTGCATGTTCTCCCCGTGCATGCGTGGGTTTCCTCCGGGTACTCCGGTTTCCTCCCACAGACCAAAAAACATGCTTGTTAGGCTGATTGGTGACTCTAAATTGACCCTAGGTGTGAGTGTGAGAGTGGATGGTTGTTTGGTGTGAGTGAGACAGGTCCCTCTTGTAAATGAGTCCCCGTGACTCAACGAGGCTAGCCTGTATAAATAAAGGTTGAATGAATGAATGAATTCATCGCTTAAAGTGAAAAGTACAAAAACATTACACTAACAGAAGCTACATTTTTGGACAGAAGATTTAAAAAAGATTGAACATTTTATTCATCCATTAGCAGACAAAATAAATAAAAAATCAACAAAAAAACCATCTCTTCAGTGGTGCAGGAGTTTCCTCACAGGGCCTATAGGCTGTTAATCAAACTGGTGGCAGTCCCAGAGCAAATAAATAAAAAAATCAACAAAAAACCATCTCTTCAGTGGTGCAGGAGTTTCCTCACAGGGCCTATAGGCTGTTAATCAAACTGGTGGCAGTCCCAGAGCATCTGGCCTGCTCTACATAAAACTAACGCCCAGCAAAAATCAGATGCAACAGCTCAGCAAAAACACTACCCTGTTTAGGACACTCCAGTACAATAAGGTCAACTCAGGCTAAACTTAAGATTACATAAGTCTGAGCTTGAACTGCACTGACCCAATGTTTTCCTATACCCGGTACAGTACATGTATTCTGCTGGTTTTAACAGCAGCCTCACAGCTGAAAACTGTTCCTGCTGCAGCTAAAATGTGGATACACACTGTGTACAGTATCCACATTTTAGCTGCAGCAGGAACAGTTGCAAACATTCACTAGTTTCTCTGTGTATTACACAGAGAAACTAGTGAATGTTTGCAGCTCATCCAGACTTCTCACTGCACTCTTTTTAGCCACTGCTTTGTTGGTGGATCACTGACAACTTTCTTTGGCAAGAGTAGCTAGACACAGTGGCAGTCAGAAGTATTTACCCACAGGGAGAATATTTTCACACTGGAGCAGCATCACCTATTCGGTCATAACCTTTTTGACAAACATTTACAACTACTCAAAGAAATGGCATGCTCTAGTCTAGCCACACGGCAGCCAGCAGGTAAATTAGACCCTAACAATTATCCAACAGGTGTTTGATAAAGGCAGTCTGCATAAGGCAAGAGAAAATGGTGGAGAGCAGCAACTGAACATTTACTGTGTGCCTTGTAAAACAATAAAAACCAAGAACTTAAATGTAGCTCAGCATTAATAATCAGTTTTTAAACATAACTGTAGTGGACTTGGTCTTTGCTAAGAATCACATTGCACTTCAGAGACAACCAGTTTACCTCCAAGTGCACATTTTTATTTCACCCTTTTCAACAAGATGTTAAGTTCTGTCAAAATGACTGTGTTGAATAACAGTACGGTGTTAAAAAAAAAGTATTAATCCAATTTAAATAAGCCTTTTGTATAATCTTAAACTGAATTTCCACCTTGATATTTTATCCTGTTCTGTTCATGTTATTAAAAGCTAAACCTAAACCAAGAAGAACTTAAGAAACCAGTTAACAGAAAAACATTGAGCTGTATGAAGTCGTTTTTCTACACAAACCTATCAAGATCCGTTCAGAATTATTCTTTGTTTCCCCTAAATGTTCCAGTTAGTCTATTATTTTTATTTAAAGAGTTTGGATTGTACCGGTACATGGAAAATTTGATTGCCATTTTAAACTTACAAGATACCGTAGTAAAAAAAAAAAACTATTGGAACAAAAATCATGAAAATGATTCTCACAATACAACTCACAACATCCCAAACAAATTTGTATGCTTGTATGCTGAACAATCAACTAGAGTCAGAACCTCACAAAGCTGATTTCAGATTTTGAAGCACAGGAAGCAGGAAATAGGATATTACCGTAGTCATGATGTACAAGGGTCGCAATGGGGAGGAGACTTCAGCTCTATCAGGAAGTTAGCACAGATCTACTTCCTGTTGTTGGCTTATAGTCTGTCTGATTATAAGAAAAAAATGACCCAAATGTTCGCTCGCATTATGCATTTATCCCCATGAATCAAAATGGCATGGTTCATAACCAGGGACTAGCAGTCACATAAAATTGCTTGTTCTACATCAAGGGTAAAAGCGAAATCCCTTTCAAATCCCTGCTGCAGATTAATTCCTTACAGTTCTCATTTTTCCCTGACATCCTTTGTTTTTTTTTTCACTTGAACTTGTGTCATAATATAAAAATACAATTGTATTTCACACATTAATGCCTGTAACATGAGCTCTAAGTTTAGTCAGATTTGCGCAGTATACAGTAGTTTTGAAATATTTTCCTCAAAGTTTAAAGTTGTGTGAAAATCATTCCACAAAAAATAACCTAAATAATTACCGTACACTGATTGTAAGTCTTGACTTAGTTCATGGCATTATGTATGGTCTGTAGCAGACGTTTTGAACTTTTTTTTACCTGTTTTCCATCAACTTCAATATCAGCAATGTAGTTCTCAAACACAGTAGGGACGTAGACCTCCGGGAACTGATCCTTACTGAAGACGATAAGCAGACAAGTCTTCCCACATGCGCCATCTCCAACTATCACCAACTTCTTCCTGATTGCAGCCATCTACAAACAAAAACACAGGTACTACATGTTAAGGCTTGACACAGTCAACAGCAGAAAACAGTTCAAACAAGGACAAAAGGAGGAGGACTGTATAAATAGAGTTTTAGCTGGCAGCACACATAAGCTGCCTGAACCCACACAAAGATCAAAACCTCTGTCGTCAAACGTTCAGCAATTTCTAAATCATAAATTTAAGTTGTAGAAATCGTAGTTCTAAAGCATTAAACCACTGTCAGACCCTAAAGTTCTCTTTGCTCCCACTGAGCTCTTTAGAATCTTTCAGATTGGTTTTACGACCTGAAGGTTTACTGTTTTTATTGCTTTTGGCTTTAGATGCAAGTAACAGTTTTAGGTGAATAAACTGAGCTGGATCGTGTTTCAAGGGTACAAGTAGGCTATGTTGCTTTATGTGCAACCTGGAAACCAACTGCAGAGACCCAACAAAACCATACCTGTCAAGTTTTGGATTTAAAAATAAGGGACATTTTCTGCCGGGTACTCCGAGCCATCCCACTAGCCCAGGGGTCTGCAACCTTTACGATAAAAAGAGCCGTTTTTCACCGTTGTTCACTACATTAAACGTGTCCAGAGCTGCAACAACCTGCTACAACTGTGGTTATCAACTGGTGGCCCATGGGCCACTTTAGGTTTGCTGGAGGGGATTTTGTGGCTAGTAAGGGTCACACTATAAAGCAAAATATATCTAATGCTTTTTAACATTTATTAAAGAAAAAGACCAGATTCTTGTAAAGGGGAAGTTTTCAGTGTTTATCTGTTTTTAAATTAAAAAATATATATATAAACTATGCAGACAGTTCTTCATGAAAAGAAATAAAGCATCAAATTAAAGTATGTTTTACTCTTGTACTCGCTCCAGTGTTCACATATTTGTAAAAGAAATGGCATCAAATCTGTTTGAATTCATTCTTTTTTGTTGTTTGTACCACCAATAAAATTCAGTTTTATGTCAGTTTTAGCCAAAGCTTGAAAGAGCCACTAAAGAGGGAGCAAAGAGCCACATGTGGCTCCAGAGCCGCAGGTTGCAGACCCTTGCACTAGCCCAACCAAAGTCCAGGACCCCTTACATTTTAAGACAGGTTTACAAGAAATCTAAAATAACTACCTATCAGCCACTTACAAACCAGTTATGTGATCACAATCTGATATGCCTACCTTTATTGACATTGAAATGCTGTGAACATTCTTGCCTCTAGTCCGCGTTTGTGCTTGACGGATTTTTCATGCTGACTGTAGTGCATTAACAGAATACCCAAGTTTTCGACAGATCGAGTGCTTTGACTTCTATCGAGGCTTTTTTGTCCACCTCGAGTACCCGTAGTGACATCATCACGTCACATTTCCCAGCGCGCGAGGTAGCTTTCATAGTTGCCAAGTCCGCTTATTTCAAGCGGCATTGGGCTTGTTTTTCCCTGGAGTCGCTTTCAAATTTGATCAGCCGCTTGTGGCGGTTTTTTGGGCTTCTCGCGGACATTGAGTCGCTTATTTGTGCTTGTTTTTCAGTCGAGCAGTAATGCGAGTGGTAGGTAGTTTGTCACGCCCCCCTTCCACGTATGTTACGTCAAGGCGGATGTTACGTTCAGGTGCAGTTGGCGCAAGCGACAGTCAGAGCCGGTAAAACTATATAAGCGCGAGCAATTAATGATGAGTCAGCATGAGCAGCATATAGTGACACAACATATATATCTTGTATCATTCAACTATGTTAGTTTTTAGCAAACAAAATGATAAATTAATGAAAATTACTTTCAAAGTGAGTTTAAAATTAAAAACCGTGTTTCTTCACGGGACATCCGACTACACGCGAATGCAACATTGTTATTTATTCTTTGTCTATTCATTCATTCATTCATTCAACCTTTATTTAGTCAGGTAAATCTCATTGAGCCTCGAGGGCTCATTTACAAAAGCGACCTGCTACAAACTAAAGAATTTAGTGAAATGTCTAGACAAGACAACGCTAATATTCATTAATTCATTCATTCAACCTTTATTTATACAGGCTAGCCTCGTTGAGTCACGGGGACTCATTTACAAGAGGGACCTGTCTCACTCACACCAAACAACCATCCACTCTCACACTCACACCTAGGGTCAATTTAGAGTCACCAATCAGCCTAACAAGCATGTTTTTTGGTCTGTGGGAGGAAACCGGAGTACCCGGAGGAAACCCATGCATGCACGGGGAGAACATGCAAACTCCACCCAGAAAGGCCCCGGACCGGGATTTGAACCGGCAACCTTCTCGCTGAGAGGCAGCAGCTCTACCAGTTGTGCCAACGTGCTGCCCAATATGAGCTCTAAGTGGGGTAAATATGGAAAAAAATATAATAAAGATTGGGAGAAAGAGCGTGCTCTTCAAGACTGGATCCGACCACGACCACAGATGGGAGAAAAATGCAAAATGTATTTTTATTTTTTAGACTGAATACGTTCTTTAATGTATAATTTTGCTGGTTATATGTAATGCCATAATAAATATGTTTATACTGTTTAAAACTGCCTTTTTTTACACAATGGGATGGGGTGCTTTTTTTGGGCTTTTTTGGAAAGAGCGAGTCGCTTGTTTGTGCTTGTTTTGAAGGAGCTGATCGCTTCTTTCGGTCTGGAGATCTGGCAACCCTGGTAGCTTTTAGCTTTTAGTAGACGCCACAAAATGGATTCCTTTGTGCGCACGGATGTAAATGGAGCAGGCAGTCTTGTCAAAAAGGTAAAACAGTTTTTAATTTATAAAATGCGCTATTTCCTGTTGATTTTCTGTTCTCTGACCACCGTAGATTGTGACTGGCAGCAGGTGGCGGTGTTGCATTGCAGGCCACATATATAACACGGCAGCTTCCTCTCTCGTTTCACAAACAAAAGCAACATATTAATCTCTCTAGACCTATTAAAAAAACCTATAAACACATTAATCTCTAAAAGTAAACCTAAATTGCACAGCACTTCAGGCTGTGGTGCGGTGTTGCCCCATTTGTTTTTCAGTTTCGGTTTCAGCGCCGCACGGTATACTTTCACTTTTAATATTAATAATAATAACTAATAGTTTTGTTTTTCCTGTGACTTATCTGCAGTATGATAAATGATAGGAGCATAATAAATGCTCCCAATGTTTTGTTGGTCTTTTTTTTCTTTTTGTAAAGACGGTTTTTATGCATTTATATTTATTTATTTATTTTGCATCATAAGACACGGTGACGTCATCGGCTACTCGAGCGTCGTTCGAGTTTTTTATGTTAATGTCGAGGTTAAAAATTATGTACTCGTTCAACCCCTAGCTGACGGACAGCGTTCCTTCCCCCATGAGAGACACTAAAGTCCCAGTTACAAATCTTACAAAACGCGTAATTGTGCCCCACCCTACTCTTCTTTAAATTCGCTGTCCCATTTTTCAAGATATTTACACAAAATCTTAACTTTTTTGGCAGGGACGCCTTCTCTCTCGTTACATTCATCTATCTCTGGTGTGTTTTTCCGGGTTTGTTCCCGGCCGCTGCCAGCACTAACATCGCGAGAACTGCCACCGAGGCTACTGCAGGTGGCAGTTCTCGCGAGGCTAGTGACAGAGTAGCCTGGTTAAAACCAGACCCTTGTCCTTCACTTCGGTTCATACTAGGGTCTGGACTTTCTCCATTTTAAAACGATTCTTGCTGGAGGCGTTGGCCTCTGCTGAGGAACAAAACCATTGGATATTTTGAACAGGGAAAGCATTCTGCTCCCTCCCCTCAGAGCCATGTATGGCTGCTCCCCGTGCTCTGGTGAACTTGACAACTGCTCCGCCTCCTGCAGCTTTTCTCTCGCTGCCGGCTGCCGCGCTGCAAATTCTGTGTTTATATGTTAATACAACGTTTTAATAAAATAAAATAAAACCATGGATCGCTGGTCCAGCTCACCAGAAGACCAGAAAATCTGATGGGACTCGGGCAGCAACGTAAAACCCGAGTTTAATTCTCGTGACAACCTCAGCCATTTCCTTGTTCATTTCAGCGGAGGGAGAGAAGGAGGAGGAGGGAGCGAGCGATCACTTGACTTTTGGCCCAAAAAACAAAAGAAAACTCCAGATAAGGGATTAAGAAGGGGAAATTAATAAATTTGTGTCACATATAAAACAGTCCTGCATCGCTTTGAATGAGAACATGCCGCTGCTCGCTGACTGCGCGCTGGCAGAGCCCTTTATAGGGCTCTGCGCGCTGGGACAGGTGGGGGCGTGGGTTAGGGTCCAAAACTCCGCCCCTTCTGTTCTCTGATTGGTCCGGTCAAAAATCTACCGGAGAAATCGTTGTCTATGAGAGAAGTCCCAGACTGTGCAGTGAAGGGAAATGAGAATTGAGCGGAGCTGTGCAGGAAGGCGAGGGCCAGGCTAGTGACAGAGGCACTGGAATGTTGTTGTTTTTTTTTTTTTGAATAATATTATAATACGGGAAATTTCCGGGAAAATAATAATTTGGGATGACGACGGGAAAGAGGGGTAAAATCCGGTAGTTTCCCAGCCAAAACGGGAGACTTGACAGATATGAACAAAACGATTGTCATGCTTTTTCAGATTTACCCGCAAAAGATGCCGTTCAGTCAAAGAAGCGTAACTGCCTGATCAGACATGTTTCTCAGAAGTTGTTTACATTCTAGTAATACATATCAAATCATCAAGATAGGAAAGCACCTCTAACATGTGTTCCAACTTATCAACTAAAACTAGAAATGGAAATCTTGCTACTCACACAGCTACACAATTTAATACGCTACCATGTCTAATGGGTGGCCCAGAGTTGTTCACCTTGATTCCCTGCAGCCATAGCTACAATTTCCACCCCAGAATAGAAAGACAACAGTTCAGTTAGTTTCTACACATTAAATCAGGCCAGTTTGTCAGAGCTTCTCTGGAGAGAGCCACCTGTTCTCTGTGATAGCAGGCTGCTGCTACTCCATGCATCATACTATAATTGCCAGAGGGAAGGTGCAAACACTTTCAAAAACACTTTCAGTAGAGCCAACACAGAAAAGTTCAAAAAGAAGATATGGCTACTGCTGCACATTAATAAATGAAATATTCCTGCTAATTTATTATTATTGACTCTCACAGCATAGTGTTTAATGATACAGTCACCACAAATGGCACTTAATGAGGACAATGTCCCCTTTATGTTGCAGTGCATTAACTACAGTACATTTAAATCTTACACTTCAAGATGCATTTTTAAATTCGCAAGATGTTTCCACAAAATATGAAAATTCACCTTTACAATCTATGGTAAATGTTTTTAACTACAGCATTAACTCTTGTTGTTATAAAACGAAGTACACTTTACTTACGTCTTACCTTGCTATAGCCACAAAAAATAAACATTCTTTCAAATCTAAAATTTTCAGTCTGAAATTTTCAGATTGACCTGACATCCAAGCAACGGGGCCAAGTTTGAAAAAAGAAACTGTAGGCTCTTCCTGATATGGTCTGAAACAGCAGCACCTATGACGAGAGGAAACTATTTTAATCTGCACGAGTTAAAATGTACTGAGTTTATCAACAGATAAAGATGCTTTTTGCTCCCAAAAACAAAGTATAACAAAAAATTAGAAAAGTTAGATCTGCTTTTTCTCTTTGCTCAGAAAGTGATAAATGCTGTTGTTACCTGTTAAACAATGACTGACAGATTATGAAATACAGTTCGCTATATCGCAGATTTTCAAAACAAGATTGGACATGACAATTGGCTGATTTATGGATAAGCCATGGGTTGTTTATTTAAAATAAAATTTAAATGATTTTGCACCATGTGTGCATCCCACAAGGGAAAGCTCCCTCCTGCAGCTGATCTTCTCAAATTGTACTCAGATACTAGCTCAGATACTAGCTTGTCTGTCAAAATACCCAAAATTACAAGGACTCTGTCAGAAAACTGTTTCCCCATCACAACATCTCAGCACTTTTATTTTACTTGCTTGAGTTTAAAATATTCAGGAAAGCTGATGCTGAGAGGGAAATATGATATTTAAACAACAAATAATTCCGTACGGCTTCGAGGCGATTCTGGTCCACCATCCGGCGTCTCAGGGGGGGAAAGCGGTACGCGACCAACACCATTTATGGTGGGGATGGCGTGCTGTTGACCTCAACTCGGGATGTTGTGAGTCGGTGGGCGGAATACTTCGAAGACCTCCTCAATCCTACTGGCACGTCTTCCACTGAGGAAGCGGAGCCTGGGGACTTTGGGTCGGGCTCTCCAATCTCTGGTGCTGAGGTCACCGAGGTGGTTAAAAAGCTCTGCGGTGGCAGGGCTCCGGGGGTGGATGAGATTCGCCCTGAGTTCCTTAGGGCTCTGGATGTTGTGGGGTTGTGTTGGCTTACGCGACTCTGCAATATCGCGTGGACATCGGGGGCAGTTCCCTTGGATTGGCAGACTGGGGTGGTGGTTCCCCTATTCAAAAAGGGGGACCGTAGGGTGTGTTCCAACTATAGGGGGATCACACTCTTAAGCCTCCCTGGTAAGGTCTATTCAGGGGTTCTGGAGAGGAGGGTCCGTCGGATAGTCGAACCTCGGATTCAGGAGGAGCAGTGTGGTTTTCGTGCTGGTCGTGGAACACTGGACCAGCTCTACACCCTCAACAGGGTCCTGGAGGGCGCGTGGGAGTTTGCCCAACCAGTTTACATGTGCTTTGTGGACTTGGAAAAGGCATTCGACCGCGTCCCTCGGGGGGTTCTGTGGGGGGTACTCCGGGAGTATGGGGTACCAGGCCCTTTGATATGGGCTGTTAGGTCCCTGTACGACCGGTGTCAGAGCTTGGTCCACATTGCCGGCAGTAAGTCAGGCTCGTTTCCAGTGAGAGTTGGACTCCGCCAAGGTTGCCCTTTGTCACCGATTCTGTTCATAACTTTTATGGACAGAATTTCTAGGCAGCCAAGGTGTTGAGAGGATCCGTTTTGGTGGCCTTAGAATCGCTTCTCTGTTTTTTGCAGATGATGTGGTCCTATTGGCTTCATCAGATCGTGATCTACAGCTTTCGCTGGAGCGGTTTGCAGCCGAGTGTGATGCGGCCGGGATGAGGATCAGTTCCTCCAAATCCGAGGCCATGGTCTTGAGCCGGAAAAGGGTAGCATGCCCTCTCCGGGTCGGGGAGGAGGTCCTGCCCCAAGTGGAGGAGTTTAAGTATCTCGGGGTCTTGTTCACGAATGAGGGAAAACTGGAGCGTGAGATCGATAGGCGGATAGGTGCAGCATCCGCAGTGAAGCGGGCTCTGTACCGGTCTGTCGTGGTGAAGAGAGAGCTGAGTCAAAAGGCAAAGCTCTCAATTTACAGATCGATCTACGTTCCCACCCTCATCTATGGTCATGAGCTTTGGGTTGTGACCGAAAGAACGAGATCTAAAAGGGTGAGAAGCTCAGTCATCCGGGAGGGACTCGGAGTAGAGCCGCTGCTTCTCCACATCGAGAGGAGCCAGTTGAGGTGGCTCGGGCATCTGGTTAGGATGCCTCCTGGACGCCTCCCTGGTGAGGTGTTCCGGGCATGTCCCACCGGGAGGAGACCCAGAGGAAGACCCAGGACACGCTGGAGGGACTATGTTTCTCGGCTGGCCTGGGAACGCCTTGGGATTCCCCCAGAGGAGCTGCTCCAAGGCTGGGGAGAGGGAAGTCTGGGCCTCCTACTTAGGCTGCTACCCCCGCGACCCAACCCCGGATAAGTGGAAGAAAATGGATGGATGGAACAACTAATTGAACAGGGTCACAAAAAGTTAGGATGCAGCAAAAGTACTCAAAATTTTGACCAACACCATTTCCTTATTTTTTTATTTTCTGAAATTGCCTTGTGAAAAATATGTTTTTGTATTTGCAAGAGAAACATTTGCAAATAAGTTAAAAAGCAAACTCAGATTTTCATAGATGAATCTAATTCTTGACCACGTTGATGCAAATAAACCCAGGCCATGGAGGCTGAAGTCAGTATCTAACTGGAGCCTAAAATAGAGCAGAGCCATTGAGACTCCCCCCACCTGGTTTGTTTATCACAGCACACACAGCTCAGACAAGAGTATAGCGCAAAAGAGAAAAATTTATCACAGAACTACTAAATCTACCTCAGTCTCCTGGTTCCAGTTTAGACAGAAAGTCAGACAGATGGAGGAACATGTGGTGGTTGAAAATCAAAGTAAGTCATGAATAAATCTGGAAACATCTCATCAGAACTTGAACAGAAAGTGAAGGCACTTCTGCTTTCCAAGTACAGTACTGTATTTCCCTCAGCTTGCTGTTTCATTATGCAGTGCACATGCCTCAGCTGGACATGATGAAGAAGCTGACTCAGGGTATCTGCTGGTTTCAGCAAGTCAAATTTAAGACTTTAAGACAATTTAATGCCATTTATTTAATAAGAAGTCTGCATGTGACTCAATGTCAAACTTCTGCACACAGAAAAGTCCCACGACAAAAAAACAAAACAAAAAAATACCGGTACATACAAGATTAAATATTCCCCGGATTAAAGCATAAAAAAATCTTTACTAGAATTTTTCTACGCCTAGAGGCTACCCAAGTCTCAACAACCACCCCACCACAGACTCACAGATTTCTCCCCTAAAATAAAAAATAATTTTTTTTTTTTAAATGTCAGTTATATTTACAGGATTTCTGCTTATGTAGTCATTTAACACCATTTATTTGTTGAATTACATTAATCACAGTACAGTTACCCCAGTACGATTCTAAATATAATCAAGTGTAGTTCATCCAAACAGCCACAACACCATGATGTTAAAACGCTGTGCAGAATCGATAAAAACAAAAAATATATAATTTATACAGTATTTATATCTTACGATGAACTACAAACACCTGAAACTAACTTCATGAAGAAAAGTTTCACTGAAACAATTAGTTTGGGGGGAAAAGTTGAAGTTAAAGAGACATATCTTCGTTATAATCTGGGGCATATGAATATTTCTTTTTTAGCATTAATATTGTTTAATTATAAGAAGTAAAGCAGTCCCGCACACAAGTTGTACATGTTAAACGATTATGACGATGCTTAGAACACACAGACGTTCAATAGATTTTAGATACAAAAGTCCCGGGGAAATTGGGGATGTGGTGCCAGAGGAGGGGGTGAATCAGTTCAAGTGAACTAATCAATTTGAGTAGAGACTACTAAATAAGTTTACTACATTGTACCGAGGTCCTAAGTTAGCACAACTAAGCATGTTTAGTTTCTTCTTTGTGTAAAAATTAGAATGGTGTAAAGGTCCACTGGTATGATGTTTGAACTATGCATAAAATTGCTCAACATATAGATGTTGCATCATTGAGCTTAAAGTGAAACTAAACCCAAATTTAACTTTTTTTAGCTGATAAACTCCTCAGAATGTGTTTAAAATGTTTCAGAGCACTATTTCTGTGTTAATTTTCATGAAATTGTTCGTATTAGTTAAAATCGGCAATATTTGGTCTAAAAACGAGTATCTGTAGTCCTATGGTTTGAACTGTTGTATTGCACCCTGATTTTCTCATTAGTTTACGTTTCGCACAGTTATTAATTTTCGCACGATGTCGTCACAGCCTCTGCTGCCTCAGTATAAAAGTGGAGCCACTCCCCCGAGAAGGTCACTCCCAGGTCACTCCCCCTCCAGAGTTCAGGGGTTGGATTAGCGATTAGCAACATAGCATTAGCATAGAAGAGCCACGATGTTCCAAGAAAGCTCTTCAAACTGATGTTCACCCACCCTTACACCATCAGGTTACAATCCGTTTGGAGGTGAGTACCATTTTACACCTTTCATTCCATAATTTATCTTTTGAGTACATGACGTGTTTCTTCATGTGCTGTGTTTGTGACCTGCAGCTTTGCTTCGGTGTGGCCCCACAAGGTCGTGGCGTTTTTATCTGTTGCTGATCAACGTTAGTTTGTGGTTGTGTTTAAATGCTCAAAATCTAGTGTTTCTTATGAACACCGCAGAGTGTGTGAACTCTTATGAACTCTGATAAAGAAGACCGTGACATAAAAAAACAATGGAGACTAGCTGGCGCTAATTTTAGCTGTTGTACTAGTTACAGTACGATGTTTTAGACACGGTGTACTTTTGCTGCAAATAATAATGTTGTGCATCAAAGGTATTTATAAAATAATGTGTACTTGTGAATGAGTATCATGGGCAGCAGTATTTATTTTGCACTGGGTCATCTGTTTAACAGATCAACAAAGTGAAAACAAGTACAGTATGCTTGTTTGTAAGGTGATTAAAATGTGTTGTTCTTTTTTTATTTCCATGAGGCGTTCCACATCCAATCTGAGCCGTGCTTCACAGACATCAAGCATCAAGGAGACGTGTAGACATGTCACTTTGGAGGTGACATATGAGAGCTGATTCACCAGGTACATGTATTCATGTTTTATTTATTACTTTTGTACCCTACCCTCTGTCTGCAGGTATTAATATTATTAATTATGTTTTTATTATTTTATTTATTACTTTTATTATGGCGGACATTTATATAAAAAAAGTTTTAAAAAAGTTTATGCAACATTAATTCTTGTTTATTTGTTCATTGCTACCTGTCCCAACATTTTGGGGATTTGTTGACACTGTGAAATTTTGAATCAACATCTTTCTCCATTAAAATGTTACATTTACTCAGATTAAACTTTTGATCTTTTCTCTTTTCAGGACTGCAAATATCCAGGGTCGGGATGGAGTGAGGGAAGTCGACCGCTGCATCGTGTCCCAGATTTGTCCTCATGCATGAGGGAAAAAATAAATAAACAAATTGATTACAAAAACTAGTTGTCTATGATTCATTTTATTAACAGTAAGTTACTTCAAAACAACAAAAGGTTCTGAAAACACATGGGACACCACCCCAGCTCCTCTGTTTGGACGCAGTGGACAGCAGAACGAGGAGTCCCAACCACCTTCAGGATGCCCCACCTTCCAGCCAGAAACGAACACCAGGGTCTCAGCTTTTTCAACATTGTCGTGGATGCAGGTCTCAGGAGATGAAGCTCTGGCCGAGACTGCATCATCTTCTTGGGTTAAAGTAATCCTGGCTGCAATTACTCTGTGTGGCTGCTGGGTGCTTTGAGTCATCACAGTTATCTGAAAAGAACATTTTAAAGGATACACAGTACATGTATTGTTAAATTTATTGCAATTGGTTTGGTTTGCATTAAGAAATATTTTCTCAATATTTTCTCATTAATCTTATCAGCTGTGCTGTGCCCAGTTTTGATTAGCTGACACATAGCTTAAACAAATACTGTATACATGTCCTAACAAATATATATTGTACAAGCTTATCTAATGTTTCTAAACACGGATACAGTATTTGGAAACCAAATAAAAGATTTTACCACTGTTTGGTGCTAATTAATAGTCAATTCAAAAAACAATGTGTGTTTAGTTCTGGGTTGCATAACAAAAATAAGCCAAAGCGTCAAACAAACCCTACCCTATAGAGGGTA
>JBBPBX010013497.1:0-16329 GCA_038048925.1 Garcialebias charrua
TATAACTATAAAATAAACTAAAGGTTCTAGCATTGACATTTGCAAAGTGGCAAAGCAGCATATCAGTTAATGTACACAGTATATGCATGAGGTAGTAGTTCATGTTGTTATAGAATGGCATATGCAGTAAGGCACATTGGGCATCCTTAAATATCTGGCGATGATGAAGCTCTTCTAATGCATGCTCTACCAACACTTTCTGTGTCTCTGGTGTTAGGGACTTGGTCAGATAATATGCAATCGGAGCTTTCCAATAACCTTGAAGCCCAACCACCATGAACACCAGAGCCTCAGAGGCAATGTCAGCTTCATTTATCCGATCTCCCATGTCCACAAATCCAGACATTGTTTGTGTCTGAGGATCATATTGAACATGCTTTTTGATGGCCATGGCATCCAGCATCAAAGAGACACATCCGTATTTGGCCTCATCTGCTTTGCGACGTTGCTCCAGCATGTCCAACATCATTTTATTTAGACCAGGTTTGGCATCAACAGAGCTCAGCCACCTTAGTAAAATAAAAAAGTAAAAATTTAACCATACAATCATTTAAACACTAAGCATCCCTACTGAAAACACTTGGCATCCCAAAAATAGATGCCATTGCACTAAAAAGTTAAAAATGTAAGCCTTTTTCAGCAAGTTCTACAATTCATGGTAACACAATATGTAGCGCTTAAGTTTCTCCAAGTGATTTAGTTTACAGTCAAACATAATGAAGAATACCTTTGCAATGATCTCGGATGTGGGAGGCAAATATGCAGAGTGTCTCTCAGATAGTGATATGCCTTTGGCCCATGCAAATGGAGCGTAAGGGCAAACTCTCTCTGGGCCTTGGTGTACTTGCTGCCCTGCCTCGACAACAGTTGAACTGGAAGATCTGAAAAACAGTTAAGAGTGATTTAGTGGGTGTCATTTCACCAAAGAACATAAAATACCCTATATACTATGTATTCAATGTAATATTTTTAATTTACCCGAGTAGCATTCAAGCTTGTCTTTTAGCTCTTCATTGATGAGATTTTTCTCCTTCAGTTCCTCTAGAAGAGACAGCATGCTTTTCTTGGCCCTCCTTTCTCTTGCCAAGGCATTCGATTTCTCCCTCTGCAATTTCCTCACTCTAGCTGAGGCTTCATTAAGTTTGGCATATATAGCCTTGGGGCAAGGAGGCAGTGAATACGGGTGGTCAGTGGCCTGCCGCTTGCAGCACTTTCGCCTCTTTGCAGTGGCTTCCAGTTGCTTTGCAAAAATATACAAATATATAAATAATATTAATGTGGAATTTAACAGTTTAAAAAAAAATAATTATTCACTTATCAATTGTGTGAATCAATTAATACTCACAACATCAGACTGAGCTTTATCCTGAGACAGGTCCATTGCCAGGTTGTCTTCTATTCTTCTAGAGGTGTTTGAGCCTCTTGTTTTTACAAGCTAAAATAAACAAAAGTAGAGTGTCTAAAATGTGCTATGTAAAGAACAACACATTGTTTATTGCTAAATTTGCAGAAAGAAATACTAAACTGTGACATTTAACCACATATTTATATATACAGTAGTTTATAGACATATCAATCTTATACATCTTGAAATCTTGTAGGTCGATGATACATACCTTTTGAAGATGCGATGGAAAATTGAAAAGTGTTGGAACAACACTATCTTTTAATCTAACAGTCTGCCCTGTCCGATCGAAGTCCTCAGAACTGAAGTGATCACTGCAGAGCAGTGTCCTGTCCAGGGCAACAAAACCCTCTCTTCTCAGGGCAACTTCCCACTGCCGCCTCCTCTCTCTGGTTTTGGGAAACCTTAAAAACATGAAGAAGATGGTCATTATTTTCCACACTTCCTTTCTTTACCTTTGAATTATAGTAATGACAATTATACACATATATCATACTTTTGGTGTGCTTGCATTTACTTTTGGTACAATAAAACAGCTATTAAAAATTGTGTCCAAAAGAAACACTAAATCATACATCATAATTTATATAAAGATACTTTTACAAGCCGTATACCATACCATACCATTTTATTTATAGAGCACTTAAAACAACAACAAGGTCAACCAAAGTGCTGTAAATATATATTATGTCATTATTATGTAAATATATATTATGTATAATATTATGTCAATAATATTATCTCACATTTTGGTGTGTAGCATGACCAATAATGTGCACTGATCCAAAATATAACTATGATTATTCTAATTAAAGTAATAATACTGTCACAGAGTCTTACTTGTGAAATGTGATCCCAAGGTTTCTTGTTTTGATGTTACGCCTATTGGAGCATCCATAGGCTGCACAAAAGTCAGGCATCTTGTCAAAGAGTATTTCTGTAAAACACAAAGCAGTAATTAGTGTTGAACATACCAAACCGCTTGGAAATCATGTGCAGCTTTAGTTCAGTTAAAAACAAAGAGCTCCTAGTGATCTAAGAATGCTGGGGAAATATTTGGAATACTGTACTAGCTAGCCCTTAATCAAAGGCTCTTGTTAATAGTATGCTAATAAATACAATCATGATCAAGATAGTCATTTACAGTAGTTTGTAATAAAATAGTTATTGGTGTAATAAAAACAGATTCTAGATTCTCGATGAGTGTGACACCCAAAACATGAATAAAACGTTTTAAAAAAGACAAAAGTGCTGTCTGACTACCAAAGAAATCATAGCCACGTTAATAACGTTTTTAAAAAGATAAACCGTTTGTAAATCCGTCAAGATTACAGCGAGTTAAGAGTATTTTTGTTTGTGTAAACCCCTCACCTCCATTCAGTTTCAACAGCTGCAGCTAATGTTGCTGTCTGTCGCAAGATGGCTGCCACGTGACGACGCCGGAGACTCCGCCTCAGCTTATCTAGTGTTTATTATATCTATGGTCTTATCTAGTGTATATATTATCTGTGGTGTCTCCTAGAATGTGTGTGTGTGTGTGTGTGTGTGTGGTGCGTGCGTGCGTGCGTGCGTGCGTGTGTGTGTGTGTGTGTGTGTGTGTGTGTGTGTGTGTGTGTGTGTGTGTGTGTGTGTGTGTGTGTGACCTTCTGTGACACCGGAACAGAGGAAACATTGTTAGACAATGAAACACACAGGTCACCTTGCTGCTGTTGTTGGATTTTCTGGTGTAGCTGATGGAGGCGTAGGAGACTTCACACTCAACCTGCACAAATGAAAGGCAGCTCAGGAACACGTCAACGTGCACAGACTCCCTGCGTCTGCAAACCAGCTCGTGTTGCATCTTGCTTCAAGAGTTCCTCTTTTCTCTGGTGTGGTCTAAGTTCAGTTTTCTGTTCTGAGCTCTCTCACGTTCTGAAGTGAGACTCGTGTCGTGCTGTTTGGTTCTTACCTGGTCTCGTCTCGTTTCTGGTGCACACTGAGGAACCGAAGGGCTGGAGGTCGAACTCTGGAAGAGATGCAGTTCAGCTAGAATCATGTTGCTAAAGAAGTTGAACTTTAAAGAAGAGCAGTGAGTGTCATAAATGTTAGAAATGTCTGCTGCTGATATTCTTTGGATAAACGTGAATAAAATTCAAGGCACAGCTTCCCATGAAGTAACACATGTCACCCACTGCCTCATGGGAGATTTTACAAGAGCTGTTAGCAGCTGGATTGTGTGTTGGTACTGGCTCTCAGCTAACACTATCCATCCATCCATCCATCCATTATTTTTACCAGTTTCTCCTTTTTCGGGTCACGGAGGTCACTGGTGCCCATGTCCAGCAATCACTGTGGGAGAGGAGGGGAAAACCCTGGACAGGTCTCCAGTCCATCACAGGGACACAGAGACAAACGAGACAAACAATCACTCTCTCTCTTACCTAGAGACAATTTAGAGTTACCAATCAGTCTAACATGCATGTTTTTGGTCTGTGGGAGGAAACTGGAGTACCTGGAGAAAACCCACACAGCACGGAGAGAACATGCAAACTCCACCCAGAAAGGTCCCCGGCCTGGATTTGAACCGGCAACCATTTTGCTGAGAGCAGGCATCTTTACCAACTGTGCTACCATGCTGTCCTCAGCTAACACCACACGTTGATGTAGCTCAATATTTTTAAAGTTGGCTTGTCACCAATTTAGCGTTTACAAAGTGTGGCAACCATCTTGAAAGTGGTTAAGTCCAAAAGTTGATCAGTTTTGATCAGATCTCTGCCCAGTGGTTGGTTTGTGAAGGTTTACCATACCATACCATACCAGTTTATTTATAAAGCACTTAAAAATACAGCAGCAGCCGTCCAAAGTGCTGTACAAGAATAAAAACAAGCACAAAACAATAAAAACAATCAATCTCAATCATATAAATATCAGAACATCACAAGTAAAATAATACAACATTAAAACAGAGATGTGAACTCATTCTGGTTTAAAAGCCAATGAAAACATATGTGTTTTTAAACGAGTTTTAAAAACAGATATTGATGGGGCCTGCCTGACCTTCAGTGGCAGCTCGTTCCACAATTTAGGAGCCAGAGCTGAAAATGCTCTGTCTCCTCTGGTCTTATAAAAGGTTTTCGGGACTGCTAAAAGCATCTGGTCAGCGGATCTAAGAGCACGTGATGGCACATAAAGTTGAAGCAGTTCAGACAGATAAGAGGGACTAAAACCGTTCAAAGACTTAAAAACAAACAATAAAACTTTAAAATGGATTCGAAACTGGACAGGAAGCCAATGAAGGGACATTAAAACTGGAGTGATGTGCTCACGTCTGCCTGTACCAGTCAAAAATCGTTTCATTACGATCTGTCCAGAGGTTCATGAGATATTTTGCTGAAGGTACGGAAAACGTATGAAAACACAAAAACTCACAGGAGAAAACATTTTTAAATGTTCCAAAGTTCATGTTCAATCATCCAGGTAAAAAAAAATCCTACATAATTCAGTCAGGTCATCTGGACATTTCTTTATTTTTATTTTTTGTTGACACGTGTCGTCTTTCATCCAAAGGACTTCATCAGTCCAAGGAGCCACAAACAAACCGAGTCCCTCAAGCAGCACACTCCTACAGTGGACCGACCAGTTTGATGGTGATATTACTGAGCATGAACTTTGGTGTTTTGAACCACTTTGGCTGTGGCTCAGAGGAGTAAACGGGGAAGAGGGTGGGCCCCAGAAAACATCTTAGCACCATCAAACTGGTTGGTCCACTATGGGAGTGTGCTGCTTGTGGGACAGCTTGTTTGTGGCTCCTCGGACTGATGAAGTCCTTTGGATGAAAGACATGTGTCAACAAAAAAATAAAAGAAACCGTCCAGATGACCTGACTGAACGATGCTATGTTTATTAAATGTTGGATAAAAATATCTTCTGTTCATCTTACTCAAAAAGCCACACTCGAGGACACGAGAAGATTTTTAACTGGTTTTACTTGCAAGGGCAGACTTTCACCACAGTTTACACAGATGTATCAAAAAGTTCTACATTAATGGAGCTCAGTCACGAGAATCTGCCACAAGCAGCGTACGAGAATTGTTTTTATAAACTTATCAGCTCTCACAGGCAGACACTGATGACCTCGGCCACCCAGTTGCACATGCAGGATCAAATCATCATTCAGCTCTCTGAGAGAGAAAAAAACCCTCTGCTAACTCAAACACATGGTTCATGGGCAGCTAACATTCTCAGCCAAAGCAGTTAAAATCATCCATAAACCTTGACCGAAGATCCCTTGACAATAAACATTAAAACATTTTGCTCTGCGTTAGCAGTGCTGATAATCAATCATCAATCAAATCCTGTCTGAAGTCTAATGAGGTCATGTTTCTGTGTCCGACATGAACAGATCAATTTAATGTTTGTTATTCTTGTTTATAAAATGTTATCCTTTTTTTTTCTTCTCATTTTTAACACTTTCAGTCACAACACTGGAAGTTCAGTTCAACACTCCTCAGACTGATGAAGCTCTCTGGATAGAGGGTGAAACATCGCTGCAAAAAATAATCTGTCCAGATGACCTGACTGAGCATGACTGGATTTGGTACCTGGATGATTGAGCATGAACTTTGTTGACTTTCTGTTGAGTTTATATTTCTAGTGTTCAGCTGTAATTTCAGTTAAATTTAGAAGAAGTTTAAAGAAGAATTTATAAACTCACCTTGTTGGAAAGTTTTGAAGTTTTCTTCCCTGAAAACATAAAACAGTATTTATTGAAAAACAAAAAGCTAAAAACCAGAATAATCAGTGTTGACAGTTGTGTTTTAATATTAATTTTTCTCTCACCTTTAGTTGTCTTCAGCAGGATGAGTGTAATGACAGTCACGACAACAACAAGAAGCGGCACAGAGATGTACAACCAGAGATCTGAAAAATAAAATCGTGCATTTTCTCTAAGAGGTGGCTTCAGAATTTATACATTTAAAAAGAATATGACTTATATAATATATGATCAAAGCTATTGAATAACTTTAAAAACATTGTTTGTATAGTTACTAATTAAAAGAAAACCCATAAAACATGTGATGAGTTTGATTTCCTGCAGAGTTTAGATCAAACTTTGTACATGATTTCTGTTTGTCGTCTCCTCCTGGTGTTTCTGTGACTGATGTTGGTTTTGTTGGTTTCTTTGTTGTGTCTTCCTCTAAACAAGAAAAAATAATTATTTTTATGATCAGGTATATTTAACAGGTATAAATGTTAAACATGTGATTATTTCTCACCTGAAGGATGAGAGCTGAAGGTAAAAATCTGCACGTTGCTCTCACCTGTCTCTACTTCACACTTGAAAAAGTTCTTTGATTTATAGATAAAGTGGTTTGAAGGAAAGATCACAGCAGCAAAGCAGAAACCTGAAAATGTTTCTACATCTGGATGTTTTTTCACATCACTACCAGGAAACAACCACCTCATGTTGTGTGGACACACTCCCTCTGTTCTCACAATGCAGAAAAATGTCACCTGGTTCTGGTTCTTCTGTTCTGTTACTGAAGATGGAGGAGAAACACTGATTATTTTATTTCAATATAATTACTGTACTGTCAATCTGCTGATTTAGGGATCACTTTATTTTGAAAATAGTGTAAAAATACTCACAGACAACAACAGAAAGCTGGACCACAGCATCTGTAACAAAATGTTGGAGTGATACATACTGTCTGCAGGTGAAACGACCAAAATCCTCCGCTGTGACCCTCTTGATAACCAGAGAACAGTTTGCTGTAAGACTCAGTCTGTCTGCTCTGAGATCTAGAATCCTTCCACCACCAACCAGCTCTACACTTCTCTGTGCTTTACTGTAGATCCAGGTGGTGGATCCACAGTTCTTCTGACCTCCAATCACATTTTCACAGGACAAAGTGACGTCACCTCCAGCTCTGACAGTTTGTCTTACAGCTCCTGAAAATATGACTAAATAAAATGATATTATTAAAATTAATTCAGATGTTAGTCTGAAGAGTTACAGCTGCAGATGTCAGCTGTTTGTAAACTCAACTCAGTGCTTTTATAAAACTGACATGATGTGTTGAACAAACAATACAAGTTATTAAAAACTGCTTTATATCTTCTTACCTTCATACAGGAAGAAAAACAGAAACAGTTTAATCCTCCGTGATGCCACCATCGCTCCTCTCTGCGTCTCTTGTCTCTTTACTTCCTGTCTCTTTACTTCCTAACTCTAAAAATATTTTTACCATGAAAATTGTCACTTCCTGTACTTTGTTGGTTTACTGGCATCTTCATGCAATTTTACAACACTTCTTTTTATCAACAACTACTAGTTTTGAATTTTTGTTAAGACTTTGTGATTTCATCTAATAGAGATTTGTGTAAAGTGTTTAATTTATTTATCTGAGTGTTGGATGGTAACTTGACTTTAACATATAGATGTTCTAAATATTATTTGTTATGCAGGTGCATCCCCTCCCTGGGCTGCCACCTTACCGTGGTGGAGGGGTTTGAGTGTCCCAATGATCCTAGGAGCTATGCTGTCAGGGGCTTCATGCCCCTAGTAGGGTCACCCAAGGCAGACAGGTCCTAGGTGAGGGACCAGACAAAGTGCAGCCCGAAGACCCCTTATGATGAGTAAAATAAATGGACAAAATGTTCCCTCGCCCGGACGCGGGTCACCGGGGCCCCACTCTGGAGCCAGGCCCGGAGGTGGGGCACGTTGGCGAGCGCCTGGTGGCCGGGCTTTCACCCATGGAGCTCGGCCGGGCACAGCCCGAAGAGGAGACGTGGGTCCCCCTTCCCATGGGCTCACCACCTATGGGAGGGGCCAAAGGGGTCGGGTGCAATGTGGGATGGGTGGTGGCCGAGGGCGGGGACCCTGGCGGTCTGATCCTCGGCTACAGAAGCTGGCCATTGGGACATGGAATGTCACCTCTCTGGTGGGGAAGGAGCCTGAGCTAGTGTGTGAGGTTGAGAGGTTCCGGCTAGAAATAGTCGGACTCACCTCAACGCATGGCTCTGGCTCTGGAACCAGTTTCCTTGAGAGGGGTTGGACACTCTTCCACTCTGGAGTTGCCCCTGGTGAGAGGCGCCGAGCAGGAGTGGGCATACTTGTTGCCCCCCATCTTGGTGCCTGTACGTTGGGGTTCACCCCGGTGAACGAGAGGGTAGCCTCCCTTCGCCTACGTGTGGGGGGACGGGCTCTGACTGTTGTTTGTGCCTATGCGCCAAACGGCAGCGCAGATTACCCACCCTTTTTGGAGTCCTTGGAGGGGGTATTGGAGAGTGCGCCTCCTGGGGACTCCCTTGTTCTGCTGGGGGACTTCAACGCTCACGTGGGCAATGACAGTGAGACCTGGAGGGGTGTGGTTGGGAGGAACGGCCCCCCTGATCTGAACCCGAGTGGTGTTTTGTTGTTGGACTTCTGTGCTCGTCATGGATTGTCCATAACGAACACCATGTTCAGGCATAAGGGTGTCCATATGTGCTCTTGGCACCAGGACACCCTAGGTCGTAGTTCGATGATCGACTTTGTTGTCGTCTCATCTGATCTGCGGCCGCATGTCCTGGACACTCGGGTGAAGAGAGGGGCGGAGCTGTCAACTGACCACTACCTGGTGGTGAGTTGGCTCCGATGGTGGGGGAGGATGCCGGTCAGACCTGGCAGACCCAAACGTATTGTGAGGGTCTGCTGGGAACGTCTGGCAGAGTCTCCCGTAAGACGGAGCTTTAACTCCCACCTCCGGGAGAGCTTTGAACACGTTCCGAGGGAGGCAGGGGACATTGAGTCAGAGTGGGCCATGTTCTGCGCCTCTATTGTTGAGATGGATGAGATAAAACCAGTGCAACCTTAATGCTTTTTGACTATTATATTTTGTGTATTAATTAAGCAAGTATAGTATCTGTTTCTGTAGCTGGTCTTGTCATGGGAGGATGGTGTGCAGGTGTTGCGCTGGAAGTCTGAGAACAAGGGCCCGTTCTCACACAAACAGCTGTGCAGACTTTTGCACTTAGATGCTTGCCCATCTCTTTCTCAGACAAGCCTGCAATAACAGACCTTGGGAGAAATCCTCCCATGTTAAGTCTAAAACATGTTTTTGAGAGTGAGTGAAGAGAATCACACACACCCCACAATGTATAAAATGAAAGAGTGATCAGATAAACATTGGAGTCAACCGTGGGTTTGATCAACGCCCGGTCTGCATTGACTATCTCCCGCCGAACAGTGCGGCTCCCCTGTTCAAGTGTCAAAGGTGAGAAAATACTGTAATTTGTCAATGCCTTGAGTTTGTATGTGATGTTAGTACTGTGGCGGATTTAAATGACACAATTATTTCTAGCAGGAAAACAGTTTGTCTTGTATGTTTATTGTATATCTGAAGAGATGTACAACTGTTTGTCTTTGTTGTTTCCTTTTTCCTGTCACAGACTTCTTTAATAAATATCCATTATTTTTAATTAAGTCTTGTGTGTTTTTTTTTTTCTAAACAAGTGTGCCCACCTTTCCCGAACCAAGATAAAACATTAATCATTTGGGTTGATCTGAGATATCATAAAACATTTTTGGTACCAGGAGTGGGGTATTGATAAGGAAAGTATACACACTGGCTGTTTAGAAAAAAAAAGGAAAAAGTGTGATGTCTGGTGCTGTGTTTTTGTGTAACGGGTGTGAGTCCCGGTTGTTTTGGAAGCTGGAAATACAGTAGGTGTGAGTCCTATTTCAGCTGCGGGTGGGAGTCCCGTATGTTTTGGAAGCGGATGGATTTCCCGCTGTTGAGAGCTGATCAGAGGTGTGATTCTGCTGTCAGAAATTTATGTCCTGTTGTTTGGGATCAGCGTTTAGGGGACGCCTTAAGCTGCTGACCGATTCTTTGAGCTGAAGAGTAACAGAAGATTTTGCGCCAGGGTTGAGAAAACCCTTGATCAGTAGTTTTAAGTTAAAAAGGCTGAATTTGTCAGCTGGAGTGTTAAAGAGACAGGATGAGTAAAAAAAAAAAGTGTGTGTGTTTGGAGAATGCGCGTGTGTACAGCAGCTTCCATTCCCTCTGTTGTGAGTAAAAACGTAAAAAGACGAAGGTCAGCCTGTAATGGACGTGGTGAGACAGCAGCAGTCTGACTTAGATTTAACAGTTGATAATGGAGGAACAAAAGATGTTGAAAACTGAACAGAGGTCAGGAGACGGTCCTTGTTTGATGTTGTTTTTTTTATATACAGCAGTGTTCGTGCATGTATATTACGGGGTGCCCGTGAACGCACCGCGAGATAGAGCGTGATGTAGGCGCGTAGGTTCGTGGGCCAGGAAGGGTCGAGTTTTTTGTTTTGTTCTCTGAGGAGATGTGTGAAGGATGAGAGCAGAGGAGGAAAGAATAAAAAAAGTGTTGGTTTTTTAGATTAAAAAAAGAGAAGAGGGGTTTTAAGTTTTTTTTCCCTTCCTCTTTTTCCTTTCTCCTCTCTCCAATTTTAAAGAATGAACCTTGTATCTAAAAAGATGACTAATACTGTACCTGTCATTCTATCATAGCGTTTGATTTTTTCCACAGCTTGGTGTCTTGTCTTCTGTCTGTTGGGACAACAGAGGTGGGCCCTGAGGATGACCAACTCCTGAGAGGGGCGCCTGTGACTGGTGTCTGCTGGTTGTTGCTTCTGCTGGATGATCTACGCGTCTGAGTGAGGGTGGCGTTCAAGTTCATCTGTGCTACAGCGCGGCTGATTGCAGGCTTGTCTGAGAAAGAGATGGGCAAGCATCTAAGTGCAAAAGTCTGCACATCTGTTTGTGTGAGAACGGGCCCTTGTTCTCAGACTTCCAGCGCAACACCTGCACACCATCCTCCCATGACAAGACCAGCTACAGAAACAGATACTATACTTGCTTAATTAATACACAAAATATAATAGTCAAAAAGCATTAGGTTGCTCTGGTTTTATCTCATCCATCTCATCCCACCCTTTGATTTTAGACTAATCTTGAAAATTTTGTCCCGTCACCTCATGGGAAACATTTAGTATAAGTCCGTACCCATAAACCCAAAAATCAAACGCTACTGTAATAAAACCAATTACACAAAGAAAAACCTAGTTACTTTTTAAGGACGATTTTACTGCCCAGATAAAACCTATTCTTGTTTACAGCACATATCTGTACATGTGCATGTCATCTCTAATTAATCATATTTCATCACTTCAGGTAAAATAAAACAAAATAAAAACTCAAAGAACAATAATATGTTCCCAAACTAGTCACTTCACGATTGTCTTGTGGCTTCACCCTCTGGAACAGCTCACACACCTTGAAGGTCGATGCACAAGGTCGTTGCACTGGAACGTTACACGCGTCGGACACCACTGCTCTGCCCACGCTCTACCCACACTTGTTACCAGCAGGACTAGGGTTGGTCATCGTTTGAATTTCAGCGATTCCGGTTCCGATTCTTCGTTTCGATTCCGATTCTTTTCGATTCTCGATTCCGATTCTTTTTGTAGGCGGGGTTAAAAAAAGACATGTCAATTCAATTCAGTTCAGTTTATTTATACTGTATAGCTCCAAGTCACAACAGAAGTTGTCTCAGGGCACTGAACAGAAACAATCAAATATAAAAATAATAAGTTAACAGAAACTTTAATATAAAAATAAAGGTAACACTATTTATCTGAGGAGACTATTTTGAGTTTAACTCCATGTTATAAAAAAGCTACAGTAGTTAGCCAGAGTTATTTTAGGATTACAGGTAACCCCCGACCTACGACCCCATCGACCTGCGAACCACGGGACTTACGAACATATCATATTTAATAAAAATATGAATTAAAAAAAAAAAAAAAAATTTTTTTTTTTTTTTTTTTTGTGTTTAAATGTTCTTAATTTCATGTGTACATCACTTTGTTGCAGCTCTGGTTGTTTTAAAGGCTTTATAAATAATAATTATGATAAAAAAGATCATTTCTGATCATTTTTGAGCAATTTTTGAGCAATTTTGGGAAACAGGAAGTAGGTCTTCAGTTTACACGGTCACAAATTAATGTAGAACACCGGACGCTATTTAAGGTTCAGTCACTGGGGTCTCCGGTCACAAATTAATGTAGAACACCGGCGGACGCCATCTTAGGTTAGCTGCCGAGAGCTGGACGAAGACTGGTGACCAGGATGGCTTCATATGGATTAATTACTAGCTGGAAACGTCTCTGTGAACTTTGTGGATGTCTCAAGTAGCAGCGGATTTATCGCCGATCGTGCCAGGCCGCCGTGCGAACACCTCCGGCCGGCCTGGCTACACCTCCGGCCTGGCTAGCTCCAGAGCTAACACTGGAGCTAACACGGGAGCCGGCCTTTTGAACACTGGTGACCAGGATCGCATCATGTGGATTAATTACTAGCTGGAATAGCTCTGTGGACGTCTCAGGCTGGAGCAGCGGCTGGAGCAGCAGAAGCTGCAGATTGATCGCGCCGCCGCTCCAACACTAGCTCATGGCTTGGCTAGCAGAAGCTAGCCAGCTAGCTAACACAGGCCTGGAGCAGCTGCGGTGGCGCGCTGCTCGGCCCGACAACAATCAACGCATGGCAACCTAAGATGTCGGCTTTGACCATCTCAAAGTAAGAAAATATATTTTTATTTATTCTGTAAATGTGAATAGCAATGTTTAACATTACAGTACACTACTTTACATGCTTAAATGTGTGCGCGCGCTCCGTTAGCATGATAAATAAAGGTTGAATGAATGAATGAATGAATAATTTTTTTTTTTAAATATAATTTTCACCCCCTACCTACGAACGGATCGAGCTGCGAACCGTTCTCAGGTCCCGATCTCGTTCGTAACACGGGGGTTCCCTGTAAATACTGTAATTTGAACTTCTGTTTGAATTTAATGCTATGAACTTTTTCCTTTTTGTTACATTTACTATGAATTTCTCACAGGGCAGATTAGAGCCAACAGGACTCACCAACATATATTATTATTATTAGGCCCGAAGCAGCGAAGCGCTGCAAGGACCTATTGTAATTGTAGTGTTTATTAGGCCCGAAGCAGCGAAGCGCTGCAAGGACCTATTGTAATTGTAGTGTTTATTATTTTTATTTTTTTTTTTATTTTTATTTTTATTTTTATTCCCCCCAAAGAAGTGGCCTTTTGGAGGCTTTATCATATACGAAAACTCACCAAATTTGGCGGACTTGTCAGGACTGGTGAAAAATTACGTATTTTGGGGGCGTGGCAAAAATCGTCACAGAAACGGCTCAAGAGCGCCCCCTAGAAATTTTCAAAATACCCTCCGCATTGACCTTATTTTGACGTAGAATCATGAAATTCGGTACACTTGTCCAACTCACCAAGATGCACAGAAAACCCTCTGGCACCAACGTTGTACGATAAATGGTAAGGCGGCCATTTTGGATCGATGACCAAATTTTTACACCTTTTTGGCCGTTTACAGCCTCCGCATTTGAACGAACTCCTCCTAGGGATTTCGCTCGATTTGGTTCAAACTTGGCCAGTTTCTTCATAAGGCACGGGGGAACAAACAATATCAAAATTGTGCGTTTTCATGAATGCTGAAGGGGCGGGGCCAGACCTCAAAGTTGGACATCTCGCCATGAAAAACGAAACGCTTACAGCTCTTACACGAAAAGAGTCTAATACATCAAACCTTCAGTGATTGACGCACATCCGGTCCCCTGCAATACTGAATGGTCAAATCATGACATCACTTAAGCCACGCCCCCTGACAACAGGAAGTGTAAAGTTTTACATTGAAAGGTCCATATCGGACCCGTGTTACCTAATCAGCTTGACATTGTGTCCAGTGACTAAAGACATGTTGGTGTAACAAGCTTTCCAGCACTGTTCGTTTTGGGTGGAGCAAGTGGGCGTGGCGACATGGCGAAGTAAGACGTGACGCCATCACCATACGTTTGGATCTAAAATCCACAGATTTGATCCGAGGAGTACCAAAATCAGTATGATCGATCATTGCCCACCCCTTTAACAGGTGTTTATGCTAATTAGCAAATACCCTCCATAGCGCCCCCTAGATTATTCAAACTGTTGTATCTCAGTGATACATCATCCGATCTGAACCAGATTTATTGTGCATCATCAGTGAGCCCTTGTGGACACATTGATATGGTGGGCTAACATATGACTCAAGAGCGCCCCCTAGATTATTCAAACTGTTATATCTCAGTGATACATCATCCGATCTGAACCAGATTTATTGTGCATCATCAGTGAGCCCTTGTGGACACATTGATATGGTGGGCAAACATTTGACTCAAGTGCGCCCCCTACATTACTTCTATAGTTATATCTCAGTGATACATCATCCGATCTGAACCAGATTTATTGTGCATCATCAGTGAACACTTTGACACACATTGATAATGTTATGTAAATTTTTACTCCATAGCGCCCCCTATATTATTACTACAGTTATATCTCAGTGATACATCATCCGATCTGAACCAGATTTATTGTGCATCATCAGTGAGCCCTTGTGGACACATTGATATGGTGGGCTAACATTTGACTCAAGTGCGCCCCCTACATTATTTATATAGTTATATCTCAGTGATACATCATCCGATCTGAACCAGATTTATTGTGCATCATCAGTGAGCCCTTGTGGACACATTGATATGGTGGGCTAACATATGACTCCAGAGCGCCCCCTAGATTATTCAAACTGTTATATCTCAGTGATACATCATCCGATCTGAACCAGATTTATTGTGCATCATCAGTGAGCCCTTGTGGACACATTGATATTGTGGTTTAACATGTGACTCCAGAGCGCCCCCTAGATTATTCAAACTGTTATATCTCAGTGAGACATCATCCGATCTGAACCAGATTTATTGTGCGTGTGCACCCCTGGTGCGGAGTAGACACGAGAGACTTCGAAATGGCGACCGAGCGGACGAGCTGGAGCTCGCGTGGTCGCCTCAATAAGGTCCGAGCAGTGCTAAGCTGCTTCGGGCCTCAATGCTGCTTGCAGCTTTAATTAGGCCCGAAGCAGCGAAGCGCTGCAAGGACCTATTGTAATTGTAGTGTTTATTATTATTATTATTATTATTTTTTTTATTTTTCTTCCCCCCAAAGAAGTGGCCTTTTGGAGGCTTTATCATATACGAAAACTCACCAAATTTGGCGGACTCGTCAGGACTGGTGAAAAATTACGTATTTTGGGGGCGTGGCAAAAATCGCCACAGAAACGGCTCAAGAGCGCCCCCTAGAAATTTTCAAAATACCCTCCGCATTGACCTTAGTTTGACGTAGAATCATGAAATTTGGTACACTTGTCCAACTCACCAAGATGCACAGAAAACCCTCTTGCACCAACGCTGTACGATAAATGGTAAGGCGGCCATTTTGGAACGATGACCAAATTTTCACCCCTTTTTGGCCGTTTACAGCCTCCGCATTTGAACGAACTCCTCCTATGAATTTCGCTCGATTTGGTTCAAACTTGGCCAGTTTCTTCATAAGGCACGGGGGAACAAACGATATCAAAATTGTGCGTTTTCATGAATGCTGAAGGGGCGGGGCCAGACGTCAAAGTTGGACATCTCGCCATGAAAAACGAAACGCTTACAGCTCTTACACGAAAAAAGTCTAATACATCAAACCTTCAGTTATTGACCCACATCCGGTCCCCCGCAAAACTGTATGGTCAAATCATGACATCACTTAAGCCACGCCCCCTGACAACAGGAAGTGTAAAGTTTTACGTTGAACGGTCCATATCGGACCCCTGTTACCTAATCAGCGTGGCATTGTGTCCAGTGACCGAAGACATGTTGGTGTAACAAGCATTCCAATACTGTTCGTTTTTGGTGGAGCATGTGGGCGTGGCGACGTGGCGAAGTAAGACATAACGCCATCACCATACGTTTGGTTCTAAAATCCACAGATTTGATCCGAGGAGTACCAAAATCAGTATGATCGA
>JBBPBX010013497.1:18878-52307 GCA_038048925.1 Garcialebias charrua
TTATTTAAACGCTAGAATAACATATTCTAACGTGCAGTGTTTTACTTGCCTCAATTCATCTACCTCAGCAACATAACACACCAGTTTTAGCTCGTTAGCTTACTGTTAGCTTAGCTTATAGCCACAGCAGGTTTTGTTAATTCAATTGAACAAAAAACATCTAGCAAATAAACAAAACAGAACCGATTACCTTCAATTTCCAACTGAATGTCCAGTCGTCGTCCAGACCAGTCGACGTCTAATAAAAAGCAAGTTTTACGAGCGCTGAGTCAGAGACAACAAGAGCTTCTTGTCCGACAGCTGAACAGGAAGTAGCTACATTTGAACGAAGCGCGCAAAGCAAGAGTCGCGTTCTTCTTCTTCTTCTTCTATTGAGATTATGGGCGGTTGGCGAACTTATTTTAAGCGCATTACCGCCACCAACTGGACTGGAGTGTGGATTTGGATAATAGACAGAAAAAATAATAATAATAATAAAAATAAACTAAAAATTCAATAATGATACTAATAATAATAATGATGATGATGATGATGATGATGATGATGATGATGATGATGATGATGATGATGATAATAATAATACCCTGATGCATGCTCAATAATAATAATAATAATAATAATAATAATAATAACAATATAATGATATTCTTTAATAAATAATAAGGTAATTAAATTTGTAAAAAATAAATAAAAAAGGATTGAGGAAATGTATTAAAATGCATTCTTAATAGTATCTAATGTAGTTCATAAAAACTAAACTTCAAGTACACAGCCTTATTTTAAAGTATAAAATGAGTATACTCTTAGTACACTTAAATAAACTTATTTTTAGTATATCTCAGACAAGTACATAAAAAGTATACTTCAAGTCAGATTAAATCACAGCCTTATTTTAAAGTATAAAATAAGTATACTCTTAGTATACTTAAATAAACGTATTTTTAGTATATTTCAGATAAGTACTTAAAAAGTATACTTCAAGTCACATAAGTACCTAAAAGGTATACTTGAAGTATACTTAAATATACTACTTTTTGCTAAGGGAAAGATGTCGGCTTTGACCATCTCAAAGTAAGAAAATATATTTTTATTTATTCTGTAAATGTGAATAGCAATGTTTAACATTACAGTACACTACTTTACATGCTTAAATGTGTGCGCGCGCTCCGTTAGCATGATAAATAAAGGTTGAATGAATGAATGAATGAATAATATTTTTTTTTAAATATAATTTTCACCCCCTACCTACGAACGGATCGAGCTGCGAACCGTTCTCAGGTCCCGATCTCGTTCGTAACACGGGGGTTCCCTGTAAATACTGTAATTTGAACTTCTGTTTGAATTTAATGCTATGAACTTTTTCCTTTTTGTTACATTTACTATGAATTTCTCACAGGGCAGATTAGAGCCAACAGGACTCACCAACATATATTATTATTATTAGGCCCGAAGCAGCGAAGCGCTGCAAGGACCTATTGTAATTGTAGTGTTTATTAGGCCCGAAGCAGCGAAGCGCTGCAAGGACCTATTGTAATTGTAGTGTTTATTATTTATTTTTTTTTTTATTCTTCCCCCAAAAGAAGTGGCTTTTTGGGGGCCTTAACATATATGAAAACTCACCAAATTTTGCGGACTCGTCAGGACTGGTGAAAAATTACGTATTTTGGGGGCGTGGCAAAAATCGCCACAGAAACGGCTCAAGAGCGCCCCCTAGAAATTTTCAAAATACCCTCCGCATTGACCTTAGTTTGACGTAGAATCATGAAATTTGGTACACTTGTCCAACTCACCAAGATGCACAGAAAACCCTCTGGCACCAATGTTGTACAATAAATGGTAAGGCGGCCATTTTGGAACGATGACCAAATTTTCACCCCTTTTTGGCCGTTTACAGCCTCCGCATTTGAACGAACTCCTCCTATGAATTTCGCTCGATTTGGTTCAAACTTGGCCAGTTTCTTCATAAGGCACGGGGGAACAAACAATATCAAAATTGTGCGTTTTCATGAATGCTGAAGGGGCGGGGCCAGACGTCAAAGTTGGACATCTCGCCATGAAAAACGAAACGCTTACAGCTCTTACACGAAAAAAGTCTAATACATCAAACCTTCAGTTATTGACCCACATCCGGTCCCCCGCAAAACTGTATGGTCAAATCATGACATCACTTAAGCCACGCCCCCTGACAACAGGAAGTGTAAAGTTTTACGTTGAACGGTCCATATCGGACCCCTGTTACCTAATCAGCGTGGCATTGTGTCCAGTGACCGAAGACATGTTGGTGTAACAAGCATTCCAATACTGTTCGTTTTTGGTGGAGCATGTGGGCGTGGCGACGTGGCGAAGTAAGACATAACGCCATCACCATACGTTTGGTTCTAAAATCCACAGATTTGATCCGAGGAGTACCAAAATCAGTATGATCGATCATTGCCCACCCCTTGAACAGGTGTTTATGCTAATTAGCAAATCGCTACAGAAACGGCTCAAGAGCGCCCCCTAGAAATTTTCAAAATACCCTCCGCATTGACCTTAGTTTGACGTAGAATCATGAAATTCGGTACACTTGTCTAACTCACCAAGATGCACAGAAAACCCTCTGGCACCAATGTTGTACGATAAATGGTAAGGCGGCCATTTTGGAACGATGACCAAATTTTCACCCCTTTTTGGCCGTTTACAGCCTCCGCATTTGAACGAACTCCTCCTATGAATTTCGCTCGATTTGGTTCAAACTTGGCCAGTTTCTTCATAAGGCACGGGGGAACAAACGATATCAAAATTGTGCGTTTTCATGAATGCTGAAGGGGCGGGGCCAGACGTCAAAGTTGGACATCTCGCCATGAAAAACGAAACGCTTACAGCTCTTACACGAAAAAAGTCTAATACATCAAACCTTCAGTTATTGACCCACATCCGGTCCCCCGCAAAACTGTATGGTCAAATCATGACATCACTTAAGCCACGCCCCCTGACAACAGGAAGTGTAAAGTTTTACGTTGAACGGTCCATATCGGACCCCTGTTACCTAATCAGCGTGGCATTGTGTCCAGTGACCGAAGACATGTTGGTGTAACAAGCATTCCAATACTGTTCGTTTTTGGTGGAGCATGTGGGCGTGGCGACGTGGCGAAGTAAGACATAACGCCATCACCATACGTTTGGTTCTAAAATCCACAGATTTGATCCGAGGAGTACCAAAATCAGTATGATCGATCATTGCCCACCCCTTGAACAGGTATTTATGCTAATTAGCAAATCGCTACAGAAACGGCTCAAGAGCGCCCCCTAGAAATATTCAAAATACCCTTCGCATTGACCTTAGTTTGACGTAGAATCATGAAATTCGGTACACTTGTCCAACTCACCAAGATGCACAGAAAACCCTCTGGCACCAATGTTGTACGATAAATGGTAAGGCGGCCATTTTGGAACGATGACCAAATTTTCACCCCTTTTTGGCCGTTTATAGCCTCTGCATTTCAACGAACTCCTCCTAGGGATTTCGCTCGATTTGATTCAAACTTGGCCAGTTTCTTTATAAGGCACGGGGGAACAAATGTTATCAAAACTGTGCGTTTTCATGCATGGTGAAGGGGCGGGGCCAGACCTCAAAGTTGGACATCTCGCCATGAAAAACGAAACGCTTACAGCTCTTACACGAAAACTGTCTAATACATCAAACCTTCAGTGATTGACCCACATCCGGTCCCCTGCAAAACTGTATGGTCAAATCATGACATCACTTAAGCCACGCCCCCTGACAACAGGAAGTGTAAAGTTTTACGTTGAACGATCCATATCGGATCCCTGTTAACTAATCAGCATGACATTGTATCCAGTCACCGAAGACATGTTGGTGTTACTTCGCCACGTCGCCACCAAGGACCTATTGTAATTGTAGTGTTTATTATTTTTTTTTTTTTTTTATTCTTCCCCCAAAAGAAGTGGCTTTTTGGGGGCCTTAACATATATGAAAACTCACCAAATTTTGCGGACTCGTCAGGACTGGTGAAAAATTACGTATTTTGGGGGCGTGGCAAAAATCGCCACAGAAACGGCTCAAGAGCGCCCCCTAGAAATTTTCAAAATACCCTCCGCATTGACCTTAGTTTGACGTAGAATCATGAAATTTGGTACACTTGTCCAACTCACCAAGATGCACAGAAAACCCTCTGGCACCAATGTTGTACAATAAATGGTAAGGCGGCCATTTTGGAACGATGACCAAATTTTCACCCCTTTTTGGCCGTTTACAGCCTCCGCATTTGAACGAACTCCTCCTATGAATTTCGCTCGATTTGGTTCAAACTTGGCCAGTTTCTTCATAAGGCACGGGGGAACAAACAATATCAAAATTGTGCGTTTTCATGAATGCTGAAGGGGCGGGGCCAGACGTCAAAGTTGGACATCTCGCCATGAAAAACGAAACGCTTACAGCTCTTACACGAAAAAAGTCTAATACATCAAACCTTCAGTTATTGACCCACATCCGGTCCCCCGCAAAACTGTATGGTCAAATCATGACATCACTTAAGCCACGCCCCCTGACAACAGGAAGTGTAAAGTTTTACGTTGAACGGTCCATATCGGACCCCTGTTACCTAATCAGCGTGGCATTGTGTCCAGTGACCGAAGACATGTTGGTGTAACAAGCATTCCAATACTGTTCGTTTTTGGTGGAGCATGTGGGCGTGGCGACGTGGCGAAGTAAGACATAACGCCATCACCATACGTTTGGTTCTAAAATCCACAGATTTGATCCGAGGAGTACCAAAATCAGTATGATCGATCATTGCCCACCCCTTGAACAGGTGTTTATGCTAATTAGCAAATCGCTACAGAAACGGCTCAAGAGCGCCCCCTAGAAATATTCAAAATACCCTCCGCATTGACCTTAGTTTGACGTAGAATCATGAAATTCGGTACACTTGTCCAACTCACCAAGATGCACAGAAAACCCTCTGGCACCAATGTTGTACGATAAATGGTAAGGCGGCCATTTTGGAACGATGACCAAATTTTCACCCCTTTTTGGCCGTTTACAGCCTCCGCATTTGAACGAACTCCTCCTATGAATTTCGCTCGATTTGGTTCAAACTTGGCCAGTTTCTTCATAAGGCACGGGGGAACAAACGATATCAAAATTGTGCGTTTTCATGAATGCTGAAGGGGCGGGGCCAGACGTCAAAGTTGGACATCTCGCCATGAAAAACGAAACGCTTACAGCTCTTACACGAAAAAAGTCTAATACATCAAACCTTCAGTTATTGACCCACATCCGGTCCCCCGCAAAACTGTATGGTCAAATCATGACATCACTTAAGCCACGCCCCCTGACAACAGGAAGTGTAAAGTTTTACGTTGAACGGTCCATATCGGACCCCTGTTACCTAATCAGCGTGGCATTGTGTCCAGTGACCGAAGACATGTTGGTGTAACAAGCATTCCAATACTGTTCGTTTTTGGTGGAGCATGTGGGCGTGGCGACGTGGCGAAGTAAGACATAACGCCATCACCATACGTTTGGTTCTAAAATCCACAGATTTGATCCGAGGAGTACCAAAATCAGTATGATCGATCATTGCCCACCCCTTGAACAGGTGTTTATGCTAATTAGCAAATCGCTACAGAAACGGCTCAAGAGCGCCCCCTAGAAATATTCAAAATACCCTTCGCATTGACCTTAGTTTGACGTAGAATCATGAAATTCGGTACACTTGTCCAACTCACCAAGATGCACAGAAAACCCTCTGGCACCAATGTTGTACGATAAATGGTAAGGCGGCCATTTTGGAACGATGACCAAATTTTCACCCCTTTTTGGCCGTTTATAGCCTCTGCATTTCAACGAACTCCTCCTAGGGATTTCGCTCGATTTGATTCAAACTTGGCCAGTTTCTTTATAAGGCACGGGGGAACAAATGTTATCAAAACTGTGCGTTTTCATGCATGCTGAAGGGGCGGGGCCAGACCTCAAAGTTGGACATCTCGCCATGAAAAACGAAACGCTTACAGCTCTTACACGAAAACTGTCTAATACATCAAACCTTCAGTGATTGACCCACATCCGGTCCCCTGCAAAACTGTATGGTCAAATCATGACATCACTTAAGCCACGCCCCCTGACAACAGGAAGTGTAAAGTTTTACGTTGAACGATCCATATCGGATCCCTGTTAACTAATCAGCATGACATTGTATCCAGTCACCGAAGACATGTTGGTGTAACAAGCTTTCCAGCACTGTTCGTTTTGGGTGGAGCAAGTGGGCGTGGCGACATGGCGAAGTAAGACGTAACGCCGTCACCATACGTTTGGTTCTAAACTCCACAGATTTGATCTGAGGAGTACCAAAATCATTATGATCGATCATTACCCACCCCTTGAACAGGTGTTTATGCTAATTAGCAAATAGCTTCCATAGCGCCCCCTAGATTATTCAAACTGTTGTATCTCAGTGATACATCATCCGATCTGAACCAGATTTATTGTGCATCATCAGTGAGCCCTTGTGGACACATTGATATGGTGGGCTAACATTTGTCTCAAGTGCGCCCCCTACATTATTTCTATAGTTATATCTCAGTGATACATCATCCGATCTGAACCAGATTTATTGTGCATCATCAGTGAGCCCTTGTGGACACATTGATATGGTGGGCTAACATTTGACTCAAGTGCGTCCCCTACATTATTTCTATAGTTATATCTCAGTGATACATCATCCGATCTGAACCAGATTTATTGTGCATCATCAGTGAGCCCTTATGGACACATTTATATGGTGGGCTAACATATGACTCCAGAGCGCCCCCTAGATTATTCAAACTGTTATATCTCAGTGATACATCATCCGATCTGAACCAGATTTATTGTGCATCATCAGTGAGCCCTTGTGGACACATTGATATGGTGGGCTAACATTTGACTCAAGTGCGCCCCCTACATTACTTCTATAGTTATATCTCAGTGATACATCATCCGATCTGAACCAGATTTATTGTGCATCATCAGTGAGGCCTTGTGGACACATTGATATTGTGGTTTAACATTTGACTCAAGTGCGCCCCCTACATTATTTCTATGGTTATATCTCAGTGATACATCATCCGATCTGAACCAGATTTATTGTGATTCATCAGTGAACACTTCTACATACATTGATAATGTTATGTAAATTTTTACTCCATAGCGCCCCCTATATTATTACTACAGTTATATCTTAGTGATACATTATCCGATCTGCACGAGATTTATTATGCTTTATCAGTGAACACTTCGACACACATTGATAATGTTATGTAAATTTTTACTCCATAGCGCCCCCTATATTATTACTACAGTTATATCTTAGTGATACATTATCCGATCTGCACGAGATTTATTATGATTCATCAGTGAACACTTCTACACACATTGATAATGGTATGTAAATTTTTACTCCATAGCGCCCCCTATATATTACTACAGTTATATCTTAGTGATACATTATCCGATCTGCACGAGATTTATTGTGATTAATCAGTAAACACTTCGACACACATTGATAATGGTATGTAAATTTTTACTCCATAGCGCCCCTATATTATTACTACAGTTATATCTCAGTGATACATTATCCGATCTGCACGAGATTTATTGTGCTTTATCAGTGAACACTTCGACACACATTGATAATGGTATGTAAATTTTTACTCCATAGCGCCCCCTATATCATTACTACAGTTATATCTTAGTGATACATTATCCAATCTGCACGAGATTTACTATGATTCATCAGTGAACACTTCTACACACATTGATAATGGTATGTAAATTTTTACTCCATAGCGCCCCCTGTATTATTACTACAGTTATATCTTAGTGATACATTATCCGATCTGCACGAGATTTATTGTGCTTTATCAGTGAACACTTCGACACACATTGATAATGGTATGTAAATTTTTACTCCATAGCGCCCCCTATATTATTACTACAGTTATATCTTAGTGATACATTATCCGATCTGCACGAGATTTATTGTGATTCATCAGTGAACACTTCTACACACATTGATAATGGTATGTAAATTTTTACTCCATAGCGCCCCCTGTATTATTACTACAGTTATATCTTAGTGATACATTATCCAATCTGCACGAGATTTATTGTGCTTTATCAGTGAACACTTCGACACACATTGATAATGGTATGTAAATTTTTACTCCATAGCGCCCCCTATATTATTACTACAGTTATATCTTAGTGATACATTATCCGATCTGCACAAGATTTATTGTGCTTTATCAGTGAACACTTCGACACACATTGATAATGGTATGTAAATTTTTACTCCATAGCGCCCCCTATATTATTACTACAGTTATATCTTAGTGATACATTATCCGATCTGCACGAGATTTATTGTGATTCATCAGTGAACACTTCTATACACATTGATAATGGTATGTAAATTTTTACTCCATAGCGCCCCCTATATTATTACTACAGTTATATCTCAGTGATACATTATCCAATCTGCACGAGATTTATTGTGCTTTATCAGTGAACACTTCGACACACATTGATAATGGTATGTAAATTTTTACTCCATAGCGCCCCCTATATTATTACTACAGTTATATCTTAGTGATACATTATCCGATCTGCACGAGATTTATTGTGATTCATCAGTGAACACTTCGACACACATTGATAATGGTATGTAAATTTTTACTCCATAGCGCCCCCTATATTATTACTACAGTTATATCTCAGTGATACATCATCCGATCTGAACCAGATTTATTGTGTATCATCAGTGAGCCCTTGTGGACACATTGATATTGTGGGCTAACATTTGACTCAAGTGCGCCCCCTACATTATTTCTATAGTTATATCTCAGTGATACATCATCCGATCTGAACCAGATTTATTGTGCATCATCAGTGAGCCCTTGTGGACACATTGATATGGTGGGCTAACATTTGACTCAAGTGCGCCCCCTACATTATTTATATAGTTATATCTCAGTGATACATCATCCGATCTGAACCAGATTTATTGTGCATCATCAGTGAGCCCTTATGGACACATTGATATGGTGGGCTAACATATGACTCCAGAGCGCCCCCTAGATTATTCAAACTGTTATATCTCAGTGATACATCATCCGATCTGAACCAGATTTATTGTGCATCATCAGTGAGCCCTTGTGGACACATTGATATTGTGGTTTAACATATAACTCCAGAGCGCCCCCTAGATTATTCAAACTGTTATATCTCAGTGAGACATCATCCGATCTGAACCAGATTTATTGTGCGTGTGCACCCCTGGTGCGGAGTAGACACGAGAGACTTCGAAATGGCGACCGAGCGGACGAGCTGGAGCTCGCGCGGTCGCCTCAATAAGGTCCGAGCAGCGCTAAGCTGCGAGGGCCTCAACGCCGCTTGCAGCTTTAATTAGGCCCGAAGCAGCGAAGCGCTGCAAGGACCTATTGTAATTGTAGTGTTTATTATTTTTTTTTTTTTTTATTCTTCCCCCAAAAGAAGTGGCTTTTTGGGGGCCTTAACATATATGAAAACTCACCAAATTTTGCGGACTCGTCAGGACTGGTGAAAAATTACGTATTTTGGGGGCGTGGCAAAAATCGCCACAGAAACGGCTCAAGAGCGCCCCCTAGAAATTTTCAAAATACCCTCCGCATTGACCTTAGTTTGACGTAGAATCATGAAATTTGGTACACTTGTCCAACTCACCAAGATGCACAGAAAACCCTCTGGCACCAATGTTGTACAATAAATGGTAAGGCGGCCATTTTGGAACGATGACCAAATTTTCACCCCTTTTTGGCCGTTTACAGCCTCCGCATTTGAACGAACTCCTCCTATGAATTTCGCTCGATTTGGTTCAAACTTGGCCAGTTTCTTCATAAGGCACGGGGGAACAAACAATATCAAAATTGTGCGTTTTCATGAATGCTGAAGGGGCGGGGCCAGACGTCAAAGTTGGACATCTCGCCATGAAAAACGAAACGCTTACAGCTCTTACACGAAAAAAGTCTAATACATCAAACCTTCAGTTATTGACCCACATCCGGTCCCCCGCAAAACTGTATGGTCAAATCATGACATCACTTAAGCCACGCCCCCTGACAACAGGAAGTGTAAAGTTTTACGTTGAACGGTCCATATCGGACCCCTGTTACCTAATCAGCGTGGCATTGTGTCCAGTGACCGAAGACATGTTGGTGTAACAAGCATTCCAATACTGTTCGTTTTTGGTGGAGCATGTGGGCGTGGCGACGTGGCGAAGTAAGACATAACGCCATCACCATACGTTTGGTTCTAAAATCCACAGATTTGATCCGAGGAGTACCAAAATCAGTATGATCGATCATTGCCCACCCCTTGAACAGGTGTTTATGCTAATTAGCAAATCGCTACAGAAACGGCTCAAGAGCGCCCCCTAGAAATATTCAAAATACCCTCCGCATTGACCTTAGTTTGACGTAGAATCATGAAATTTGGTACACTTGTCCAACTCACCAAGATGTACAGAAAACCCTCTGGCACCAACGTTGTACAATAAACGGGAAGGCGGCCATTTTGGAACGATGACCAAATTTTCACCCCTTTTTGGCCGTTTACAGCCTCCGCATTTGAACGAACTCCTCCTATGAATTTCGCTCGATTTGGTTCAAACTTGGCCAGTTTCTTCATAAGGCACGGGGGAACAAACGATATCAAAATTGTGCGTTTTCATGAATGCTGAAGGGGCGGGGCCAGACGTCAAAGTTGGACATCTCGCCATGAAAAACGAAACGCTTACAGCTCTTACACGAAAAAAGTCTAATACATCAAACCTTCAGTTATTGACCCACATCCGGTCCCCCGCAAAACTGTATGGTCAAATCATGACATCACTTAAGCCACGCCCCCTGACAACAGGAAGTGTAAAGTTTTACGTTGAACGGTCCATATCGGACCCCTGTTACCTAATCAGCGTGGCATTGTGTCCAGTGACCGAAGACATGTTGGTGTAACAAGCATTCCAATACTGTTCGTTTTTGGTGGAGCATGTGGGCGTGGCGACGTGGCGAAGTAAGACATAACGCCATCACCATACGTTTGGTTCTAAAATCCACAGATTTGATCCGAGGAGTACCAAAATCAGTATGATCGATCATTGCCCACCCCTTGAACAGGTGTTTATGCTAATTAGCAAATCGCTACAGAAACGGCTCAAGAGCGCCCCCTAGAAATATTCAAAATACCCTCCGCATTGACCTTAGTTTGACGTAGAATCATGAAATTTGGTACACTTGTCCAACTCACCAAGATGCACAGAAAACCCTCTGGCACCAATGTTGTACGATAAATGGTAAGGCGGCCATTTTGGAACGATGACCAAATTTTCACCCCTTTTTGGCCGTTTACAGCCTCTGCATTTCAACGAACTCCTCCTAGGGATTTCGCTCGATTTGATTCAAACTTGGCCAGTTTCTTTATAAGGCACGGGGGAACAAATGTTATCAAAACTGTGCGTTTTCATGCATGCTGAAGGGGCGGGGCCAGACCTCAAAGTTGGACATCTCGCCATGAAAAACGAAACGCTTATAGCTCTTACACGAAAACTGTCTAATACATCAAACCTTCAGTGATTGACCCACATCCGGTCCCCTGCAAAACTGTATGGTCAAATCATGACATCACTTAAGCCACGCCCCCTGACAACAGGAAGTGTAAAGTTTTACTTTGAAAGGTCCATATCGGACCCGTGTTACCTAATCAGCGTGACATTGTGTCCAGTGACTAAAGACATGTTGGTGTAACAAGCTTTCCAGCACTGTTCGTTTTGGGTGGAGCAAGTGGGCGTGGCGACATGGCGAAGTAAGACGTAACGCCATCACCATACGTTTGGATCTAAAATCCACAGATTTGATCCGAGGAGTACCAAAATCAGTATGATCGATCATTGCCCACCCCTTGAACAGGTGTTTATGCTAATTAGCAAATCGCTACAGAAACGGCTCAAGAGCGCCCCCTAGAAATATTCAAAATACCCTCCGCATTGACCTTAGTTTGACGTAGAATCATGAAATTTGGTACACTTGTCCAACTCACCAAGATGCACAGAAAACCCTCTGGCACCAATGTTGTACGATAAATGGTAAGGCGGCCATTTTGGAACGATGACCAAATTTTCACCCCTTTTTGGCCGTTTACAGCCTCTGCATTTCAACGAACTCCTCCTAGGGATTTCGCTCGATTTGATTCAAACTTGGCCAGTTTCTTTATAAGGCACGGGGGAACAAATGTTATCAAAACTGTGCGTTTTCATGCATGCTGAAGGGGCGGGGCCAGACCTCAAAGTTGGACATCTCGCCATGAAAAACGAAACGCTTACAGCTCTTACACGAAAACTGTCTAATACATCAAACCTTCAGTGATTGACCCACATCCGGTCCCCTGCAAAACTGTATGGTCAAATCATGACATCACTTAAGCCACGCCCCCTGACAACAGGAAGTGTAAAGTTTTACGTTGAACGGTCCATAACGGATCCCTGTTACCTAATCAGCGTGACATTGTATCCAGTCACCGAAGACATGGTGGTGTAACAAGCTTTCCAGCACTGTTCGTTTTGGGTGGAGCAAGTGGGCGTGGTGACGTGGCGAAGTAAGACGTAACGCCGTCACCATACGTTTGGTTCTAAACTCCACAGATTTGATCTGAGGAGTACCAAAATCATTATGATCGATCATTACCCACCCCTTGAACAGGTGTTTATGTTAATTAGCAAATAGCCTCCATAGCGCCCCCTAGATTATTCAAACTGTTGTATCTCAGTGATACATCATCCGATCTGAACCAGATTTATTGTGCATCATCAGTGAGCCCTTGTGGACACATTGATATGGTGGGCTAACATTTGACTCAAGTGCGCCCCCTACATTATTTCTATAGTTATATCTCAGTGATACATCATCCGATCTGCACGAGATTTATTATGCTTTATCAGTGAACACTTCGACACACATTGATAATGTTATGTAATTTTTTACTCCATAGCGCCCCCTATATTATTACTACAGTTATATCTTAGTGATACATTATCCGATCTGCACGAGATTTATTATGATTCATCAGTGAACACTTCTACACACATTGATAATGGTATGTAAATTTTTACTCCATAGCGCCCCCTATATTATTACTACAGTTATATCTTAGTGATACATTATCCGATCTGCACGAGATTTATTATGATTCATCAGTGAACACTTCTACACACATTGATTATGGTATGTAAATTTTTACTCCATAGCGCCCCCTATATTATTACTACAGTTATATCTTAGTGATACATTATCCGATCTGCACGAGATTTATTGTGATTCATCAGTGAACACTTCTATACACATTGATAATGGTATGTAAATTTTTACTCCATAGCGCCCCCTATATTATTACTACAGTTATATCTTAGTGATACATTATCCGATCTGCACGAGATTTATTATGATTCATCAGTGAACACTTCTACACACATTGATAATGGTATGTAAATTTTTACTCCATAGCGCCCCCTGTATTATTACTACAGTTATATCTTAGTGATACATTATCCGATCTGCACGAGATTTATTGTGCTTTATCAGTGAACACTTCGACACACATTGATAATGGTATGTAAATTTTTACTCCATAGCGCCCCCTATATTATTACTACAGTTATATCTTAGTGATACATTATCCGATCTGCACGAGATTTATTGTGATTCATCAATGAACACTTCTATACACATTGATAATGGTATGTAAATTTTTACTCTATAGCACCCCCTATATTATTACTACAGTTATATCTTAGTGATACATTATCCGATCTGCACGAGATTTATTATGATTCATCAGTGAACACTTCTACACACATTGATAATGGTATGTAAATTTTTACTCCATAGCGCCCCCTGTATTATTACTACAGTTATATCTTAGTGATACATTATCCGATCTGCACGAGATTTATTGTGCTTTATCAGTGAACACTTCGACACACATTGATAATGGTATGTAAATTTTTACTCCATAGCGCCCCCTATATTATTACTACAGTTATATCTTAGTGATACATTATCCGATCTACACGAGATTTATTGTGATTCATCAGTGAACACTTCTATACACATTGATAATGGTATGTACATTTTTACTCCATAGCGCCCCCTATATTATTACTACAGTTATATCTCAGTGATACATTATCCAATCTGCACGAGATTTATTGTGCTTTATCAGTGAACACTTCGACACACATTGATAATGGTATCTAAATTTTTACTCCATAGCGCCCCCTATATTATTACTACAGTTATATCTTAGTGATACATTATCCGATCTGCATGAGATTTATTGTGCATCATCAGTGAGACCTTGTGGACACATTGATATTGTGGTTTAACATGTGACTCCAGAGCGCCCCCTAGATTATTCAAACTGTTATATCTCAGTGAGACATCATCCGATCTGAACCAGATTTATTGTGCGTGTGCACCCCTGGTGCGGAGTAGACACGAGAGACTTCGAAATGGCGACCGAGCGGACGAGCTGGAGCTCGCGCGGTCGCCTCAATAAGGTCCGAGCGGCGCTAAGCTGCGAGGGCCTCAATGCTGCTTGCAGCTTTAATTATTATTATTTTTTTTTTTTTTTCTTCCCCCCAAAGAAGTGGCCTTTTGGAGGCTTTATCATATACGAAAACTCACCAAATTTGGCGGACTCGTCAGGACTGGTGAAAAATTACGTATTTTGGGGGCGTGGCAAAAATCGTCACAGAAACGGCTCAAGAGCGCCCCCTAGAAATTTTCAAAATACCCTCCGCATTGACCTTATTTTGACGTAGAATCATGAAATTCGGTACACTTGTCCATCTCACCAAGATGCACAGAAAAACCTCTGGCACCAACGTTGTACAATAAATGGTAAGGCGGCCATTTTGAAACGATGACCAAATTTTCACACCTTTTTGGCCGTTTACAGCCTCCGCATTTGAACGAACTCCTCCTATGAATTTCGCTCGATTTGGTTCAAACTTGGCCAGTTTCTTCATAAGGCACGGGGGAACAAACAATATCAAAATTGTGCGTTTTCATGAATGCTGAAGGGGCGGGGCCAGACGTCAAAGTTGGACATCTCGCCATGAAAAACGAAACGCTTACAGCTCTTACACGAAAAAAGTCTAATACATCAAACCTTCAGTTATTGACCCACATCCGGTCCCCCGCAAAACTGTATGGTCAAATCATGACATCACTTAAGCCACGCCCCCTGACAACAGGAAGTGTAAAGTTTTACGTTGAAAGGTCCATATCGGACCCCTGTTACCTAATCAGCGTGACATTGTGTCCAGTGACCAAAGACATGTTGGTGTAACAAGCATTCCAACACTGTTCGTTTTGGGTGGAGCAAGTGGGCGTGGCGACATGGCGAAGTAAGACATAACGCCATCACCATACGTTTGGATCTAAAATCCACAGATTTGATCCGAGGAGTACCAAAATCAGTATGATCGATCATTGCCCACCCCTTGAACAGGTGTTTATGCTAATTAGCAAATCGCTACAGAAACGGCTCAAGAGCGCCCCCTAGAAATATTCAAAATACCCTCCGCATTGACCTTAGTTTGACGTAGAATCATGAAATTTGGTACACTTGTCCAACTCACCAAGATGCACAGAAAACCCTCTGGCACCAATGTTGTACGATAAATGGTAAGGCGGCCATTTTGGAACGATGACCAAATTTTCACACATTTTTGGCCGTTTACAACCTCTGCATTTCAACGAACTCCTCCTAGGGATTTCGCTCGATTTGATTCAAACTTGGCCAGTTTCTTTATAAGGCACGGGGGAACAAATGTTATCAAAACTGTGCGTTTTCATGCATGCTGAAGGGGCGGGGCCAGACCTCAAAGTTGGACATCTCGCCATGAAAAACGAAACGCTTATAGCTCTTACACGAAAACTGTCTAATACATCAAACCTTCAGTGATTGACCCACATCCGGTCCCCTGCAAAACTGTATGGTCAAATCATGACATCACTTAAGCCACGCCCCCTGACAACAGGAAGTGTAAAGTTTTACGTTGAACGGTCCATATCGGATCCCTGTTACCTAATCAGCGTGACATTGTATCCAGTCACCGAAGACATGTTGGTGTAACAAGCTTTCCAGCACTGTTCGTTTTGGGTGGAGCAAGTGGGCGTGGTGACGTGGCGAAGTAAGACGTAACGCCGTCACCATACGTTTGGTTCTAAACTCCACAGATTTGATCTGAGGAGTACCAAAATCATTATGATCGATCATTACCCACCCCTTGAACAGGTGTTTATGCTAATTAGCAAATAGCCTCCATAGCGCCCCCTAGATTATTCAAACTGTTGTATCTCAGTGATACATCATCCGATCTGAACCAGATTTATTGTGCATCATCAGTGAGCCCTTGTGGACACATTGATATGGTGGGCTAACATTTGACTCAAGTGCGCCCCCTACATTATTTCTATAGTTATATCTCAGTGATACATCATCCGATCTGCACGAGATTTATTATGCTTTATCAGTGAACACTTCGACACACATTGATAATGTTATGTAATTTTTTACTCCATAGCGCCCCCTATATTATTACTACAGTTATATCTTAGTGATACATTATCCGATCTGCACGAGATTTATTATGATTCATCAGTGAACACTTCTACACACATTGATAATGGTATGTAAATTTTTACTCCATAGCGCCCCCTGTATTATTACTACAGTTATATCTTAGTGATACATTATCCGATCTGCACGAGATTTATTGTGCTTTATCAGTGAACACTTCGACACACATTGATAATGGTATGTAAATTTTTACTCCATAGCGCCCCCTATATTATTACTACAGTTATATCTTAGTGATACATTATCCGATCTGCACGAGATTTAATGTGATTCATCAGTGAACACTTCTATACACATTGATAATGGTATGTAAATTTTTACTCCATAGCGCCCCCTATATTATTACTACAGTTATATCTCAGTGATACATTATCCGATCTGCACGAGATTTATTGTGCTTTATCAGTGAACACTTCGACACACATTGATAATGGTATGTAAATTTTTACTCCATAGCGCCCCCTATATTATTACTACAGTTATATCTTAGTGATACATTATCCGATCTGCACGAGATTTATTGTGATTCATCAGTGAACACTTCTACACACATTGATAATGGTATGTAAATTTTTACTCCATAGCGCCCCCTGTATTATTACTACAGTTATATCTTAGTGATACATTATCCGATCTGCACGAGATTTATTGTGATTCATCAGTGAACACTTCTACACACATTGATAATGGTATGTAAATTTTTACTCCATAGCGCCCCCTATATTATTACTACAGTTATATCTCAGTGATACATTATCCGATCTGCACGAGATTTATTGTGCTTTATCAGTGAACACTTCGACACACATTGATAATGGTATGTAAATTTTTACTCCATAGCGCCCCCTATATTATTACTACAGTTATATCTTAGTGATACATTATCCGATCTGCACGAGATTTATTGTGATTCATCAGTGAACACTTCTACACACATTGATAATGGTATGTAAATTTTTACTCCATAGCGCCCCCTATATTATTACTACAGTTATATCTCAGTGATACATTATCCGATCTGCACGAGATTTACTATGCTTCATCAGTGAGACCTTGTGGACACATTGATATTGTGGTTTAACATATGACTCAAGAGCGCCCCCTAGATTATTCAAATCGTTATATCTCAGTGATACATCATCCGATCTAAACCAGATTTATTGTGCATCTTCAGTGAACACTTCGACACACATTGATAATGGTATGTAAATTTTTACTCCATAGCGCCCCCTATATTATTACTACAGTTATATCTTAGTGATACATTATCCGATCTGCACGAGATTTATTGTGATTCATCAGTGAACACTTCTACACACATTGATAATGGTATGTAAATTTATACTCCATAGCGCCCCCTATATTATTACTACAGTTATATCTCAGTGATACATTATCCGATCTGCACGAGATTTACTATGCTTCATCAGTGAGACCTTGTGGACACATTGATATTGTGGTTTAACATATGACTCAAGAGCGCCCCCTAGATTATTCAAATCGTTATATCTCAGTGATACATCATCCGATCTAAACCAGATTTATTGTGTATCATCAGTGAGCCCTCGTGGACACATTGATATTGTGGTTTAATATATGACTCCAGAGTGCCCCTTACATTATTCAAATCGTTATATCTTAGTGATACATCATCCGATCTAAACCAGATTTATTGTGCATCATCAGTGAGCCCTCGTGGACACATTGATATTGTGGTTTAATATATGACTCCAGAGTGCCCCTTACATTATTCAAATCGTTATATCTTAGTGATACATCATCCGATCTAAACCAGATTTATTGTGCATCATCAGTGAGCCCTCGTGGACACATTGATATGGTGGGCTAACATTTGACTCAAGTGCGTCCCCTAGATTATTCAAACTGTTATATCTCAGTTATACATCATCCGATATTTACCAGATTTATTGTACATCATCAGTGAGCACTTCAACACACATTGATACTGTGGTTTAACAGATAACTCCAGTGCGCCCCCTACATTATTTTTCAAACTGTTACATCTCATTGCTAGATCATCTGATCTGTTCTACATTTACTGTGTGTCACCAGTCAGCACTTCTAAACACGTATATATTGTTGTTATTCGCTAACTGTTCTTGGCAAACGGGTGCTGGATGGGCATGAGAGAGTTCGAGGTGGTGACCGAGCAGATCAGCTGGAGGTCCCGTGGTCGACATAATAAGGTCGGAGCGGCGCTAAGCTGCGAGGGCCTCAATGCTGCTTGCAGCTTTAAACCAGTTAAATTTAACCAGTTTAAACCAATGTTGTACAATAAATGGTAAGGCGGCCATTTTGGAACGATGACCAAATTTTCACCCCTTTTTGGCCGTTTACAGCCTCTGCATTTCAACGAACTCCTCCTAGGGATTTCGCTCGATTTGATTCAAACTTGGCCAGTTTCTTTATAAGGCACGGGGGAACAAATGTTATCAAAACTGTGCGTTTTCATGCATGCTGAAGGGGCGGGGCCAGACCTCAAAGTTGGACATCTCGCCATGAAAAACGAAACGCTTACAGCTCTTACACGAAAACTGTCTAATACATCAAACCTTCAGTGATTGACCCACATCCGGTCCCCTGCAAAACTGTATGGTCAAATCATGACATCACTTAAGCCACGCCCCCTGACAACAGGAAGTGTAAAGTTTTACGTTGAACGGTCCATATCGGATCCCTGTTACCTAATCAGCGTGACATTGTATCCAGTCACCGAAGACATGTTGGTGTAACAAGCTTTCCAGCACTGTTCGTTTTGGGTGGAGCAAGTGGGCGTGGTGACGTGGCGAAGTAAGACGTAACGCCGTCACCATACGTTTGGTTCTAAACTCCACAGATTTGATCTGAGGAGTACCAAAATCATTATGATCGATCATTACCCACCCCTTAAACAGGTATTTATGCTAATTAGCAAATAGCCTCCATAGCGCCCCCTAGATTATTCAAACTGTTGTATCTCAGTGATACATCATCCGATCTGAACCAGATTTATTGTGCATCATCAGTGAGCCCTTGTGGACACATTGATATGGTGGGCTAACATTTGACTCAAGTGCGCCCCCTACATTATTTCTATAGTTATATCTCAGTGATACATCATCCGATCTGAACCAGATTTATTGTGCATCATCAGTGAGCCCTTGTGGACACATTGATATGGTGGGCTAACATTTGACTCAAGTGCGCCCCCTACATTATTTCTATAGTTATATCTCAGTGATACATCATCCGATCTGAACCAGATTTATTGTGCATCATCAGTGAGCCCTTGTGGACACATTGATATGGTGGGCTAACATATGACTCCAGAGCGCCCCCTAGATTATTCAAACTGTTATATCTCAGTGATACATCATCCGATCTGAACCAGATTTATTGTGCATCATCAGTGAGCCCTTGTGGACACATTGATATTGTGGTTTAACATATGACTCAAGAGCGCCCCCTAGATTATTCAAATCGTTATATCTCAGTGATACATCATCCGATCTAAACCAGATTTATTGTGCATCTTCAGTGAACACTTCGACACACATTGATAATGGTATGTAAATTTTTACTCCATAGCGCCCCCTATATTATTACTACAGTTATATCTTAGTGATACATTATCCGATCTGCACGAGATTTATTGTGATTCATCAGTGAACACTTCTACACACATTGATAATGGTATGTAAATTTTTACTCCATAGCGCCCCCTATATTATTACTACAGTTATATCTCAGTGATACATTATCCGATCTGCACGAGATTTATTGTGCTTTATCAGTGAACACTTCGACACACATTGATAATGGTATGTAAATTTTTACTCCATAGCGCCCCCTATATTATTACTACAGTTATATCTTAGTGATACATTATCCGATCTGCACGAGATTTATTGTGATTCATCAGTGAACACTTCTACACACATTGATAATGGTATGTAAATTTTTACTCCATAGCGCCCCCTATATTATTACTACAGTTATATCTCAGTGATACATTATCCGATCTGCACGAGATTTATTGTGCTTTATCAGTGAACACTTCGACACACATTGATAATGGTATGTAAATTTTTACTCCATAGCGCCCCCTATATTATTACTACAGTTATATCTTAGTGATACATTATCCGATCTGCACGAGATTTATTGTGATTCATCAGTGAACACTTCTACACACATTGATAATGGTATGTAAATTTTTACTCCATAGCGCCCCCTATATTATTACTACAGTTATATCTCAGTGATACATTATCTGATCTGCACGAGATTTATTGTGCTTTATCAGTGAACACTTCTACACACATTGATAATGGTATGTAAATTTTTACTCCATAGCGCCCCCTATATTATTACTACAGTTATATCTTAGTGATACATTATCCGATCTGCACGAGATTTATTGTGATTCATCAGTGAACACTTCTACACACATTGATAATGGTATGTAAATTTATACTCCATAGCGCCCCCTATATTATTACTACAGTTATATCTCAGTGATACATTATCCGATCTGCACGAGATTTACTATGCTTCATCAGTGAGACCTTGTGGACACATTGATATTGTGGTTTAACATATGACTCAAGAGCGCCCCCTAGATTATTCAAATCGTTATATCTCAGTGATACATCATCCGATCTGAACCAGATTTATTGTGCATCATCAGTGAGCACTTGTGGACACATTGATATGGTGGGCTAACATTTGACTCAAGTGCGTCCCCTAGATTATTCAAACTGTTATATCTCAGTTATACATCATCCGATATGTACCAGATTTATTGTACATCATCAGTGAGTACATAAACACACATTGATACTGTGGTTTAACAGATAACTCTAGTGTACCCCTACATTATTTTTCAAACTGTTACATCTCATTGTTAGATCATCTGATCTGTTCCACATTTACTGTATGTCATCTGTCAGCACTTCTAAACACGTATATATTGTTGTTATTCGCTAACTATTCTTGGCAAACGGGTGTTGGATGGGCATGAGAGAGTTCGAGGTGGTGACCGAGCAGACGAGCTGGAGCTCGCGTGGTCGCCACAATAAGGCCAGAGTGGCGCTAAGCTGCGAGGGCCTCAACGTTGCTTGCAGCTTTAATTTTTTTTATTATTAGGCCCGAGCAGCTAAGCGCTGCGAAGGCCTATTGTAATTGTAGTGTTTATTATTAGGCCCGAAGCAGCGAAGCGCTGCAAGGACCTATTGTAATTGTAGTGTTTATTATTATTATTTTTTTTTATTATTAGGCCCGAAGCAGCGAAGCTCTGCTGAAGGCCTATTGTAATCGCTCGATTTCTTCATTATTATTATTATTATTATTTTTCCGTCACTTCGCGCGGCCGTTTGGGGCCTTTAACATATTCAAAAACTCACCAAACTTCACCCAAAATTGTCCCCCAACGAAAATTTTATGAATCTGGTGTAATCGCAAGTGGGCGTGGCCTAACTGCTCAACAGCGCCCCCTAACGTGAGTTGGGGAAAACCGTAAGTCGTAGAGATCTGAAACTCGGTACATATGTAGATCTCCCCAATTCAAGAAAAAAAGTACATTGGAGGTACCCTCTAAAATGCACAGGTAGGCGGCCATTTTGGGTCAAAGGTCAAATTTTGGTCATTTTTCAGTTTTACTCATGTCGAACTTTGACGAACTCCTTCTCAGGCGTTCGACCTATCGGCTTCAAACTTGGTCAGAATGCAGTTAAGGCATGGGCCTTTAAAAGTTATCAAAAAAATTGACTTTTCGTATATGTTCAGGGGGCGTGGTGGAGCGGTGAACTTGGCGTACTCGCCGAAACAAACGAAACGCTATAACTTTGACATTTAAAGGTCTATTGACACCATGCTTTATCCTAGAATAATGAAACTTGGTACACATATGTATCTCATCAGGAGCTACAAAAAAGTCTCTTGGAGCAATGGTCCAAAGCCAACAGGAAGTCGGCCATTTTAGGTCAAAGTCACAATTTGGTCTATTTCATTTACGTCATATCTGAGCGAACTCGTCCTAGAGCTTTCGAGATCCAGGCGTCAAACTCGGTCAGCACTATCTTGAGGCATTGAAGGTCAAAAGTTATCAAAAGAATTTTTCTAAGTCAAAGCATGTGGGCGTGGCCTTAGGTCAAAGTCAAATTTGGTCTATTTCATTTACGTCATATCTGAGCGAACTCGTCCTAGAGCTTTCGAGATCCAGGGGTCAAACTCAGTCAGCACTATCTTGAGGCATTGAAGGTCAAAAGTTATCAAAAGAATTTTTCTATGTCAAAGCATGTGGGCGTGGCCAAGCCTCAAATCTGGCCATTTTCCATGAAACATCAATTACGTCATATCTGAGCGAACTCGTCCTAGAGCTTTCGAGATCCAGGCGTCAAACTCGGTCAGCACTATCTTGAGGCATTGAAGGTCAAAAGTTATCAAAAGAATTTTTCTATGTCAAAGCATGTGGGCGTGGCCAAGCCTCAAATCTGGCCATTCTCCATGAAACATCAAGCTAAAATAACTTCCTAATATAAGCTCCCAGCTACACCAAATTCACTAAGATCTATATTTATCCATCCCTCGACAGGACTGCAGTCCAATATGTAGTGGGCGTGGCCTGATTCTTCCAGAGCGCCCCCTAGAATTTAGTTTAAAAATCAGCCCCCAGCCATGCTTTATCCCAGAATTATGAAACGTGGTATACATGTGTAAATTGTCAGGACCTACAAAAAAGTCTCTTGGAACCCTGGTCCAAAACAAAAACAAAGTCGGCCATTTTGGGTCAAAGGTCATTTTCCGATGTTTTTGAATTACGTATTTAAACAAACTCCTCTTAGTGATTTTGAAGGATTGCCTTTAAACTTGGTTAACATGCCCTTAACACATTGGACAGTAAAAGTTATCAAAAGTTTGCGTTTTCGTTTATGCTAAAGGGGCGTGGCCAGGCCTCAAACTTGCGCTTCATGCGTCCCCTACATTATTTCTATAGTCCCATCTCAGTGATACATCATCCGATCTGAACCAGATTTATTGTGCATAATCAGTGAGACCTTGTGGACACATTGATATTGTTGTTTAACATATGACTCCAGAGCGCCCCCTAGATTATTCAAACTGTTATATCTCAGTGATACATCATCCGATCTGAACCAGATTTATTGTGCATCATCAGTGAGCCCTTGTGGACACATTGATATGGTGGGCTAACATTTGACTCAAGTGCGCCCCCTACATTATTTCTATAGTTATATCTCAGTGATACATCATCCGATCTGAACCAAATTTATTGTGAATAATCAGTGAGCCCTTGTGGACACATTGATAATGTGGTTTAACATATAACTCCATAGCGCCCCCTAGATTATTCAAACTGTTATATCTCAGTGAGACATCATCCGATCTGAACCAGATTTATTGTGTATCATCAGTGAGACCTTGTGGACACATTGATATTGTGGTTTAACATGTGACTCCAGAGCGCCCCCTAGATTATTCAAACTGTTATATCTCAGTGAGACATCATCCGATCTGAACCAGATTTATTGTGCGTGTGCACCCCTGGTGCGGAGTAGACACGAGAGACTTCGAAATGGCGACCGAGCGGACGAGCTGGAGCTCGCGCGGTCGCCTCAATAAGGTCCGAGCGGCGCTAAGCTGCTTCGGGCCTCAACGCCGCTTGCGGCTTTAATTAGGCCCGAAGCAGCGAAGCTCTGCTGAAGGCCTATTGTAATCGCAGGATTTCTTCATTATTATTATTATTATTATTCTTCTTCTTTTTCCGTCACTTCGCGCGGCCGTTTGGGGCCTTTAACATATTCAAAAACTCACCAAACTTCACCCAAAATTGTCCCCCAACTAAAATTTTATGATTCTGGTGTAATCGCAAGTGGGCGTGGCCTAACTGCTCAACAGCGCCCCCTAACGTGAGTTGGGGAAAACCGTAAGTCGTAGAGATCTGAAACTCGGTACATATGTAGATCTCCCCAATTCAAGAAAAAAAGTACATTGGAGGTACCCTCTAAAATGCACAGGTAGGCGGCCATTTTGGGTCAAAGGTCAAATTTTGGTCATTTTTCAGTTTTACTCATGTCGAACTTTGACGAACTCCTTCTCAGGCGTTCGACCTATCGGCTTCAAACTTGGTCAGAATGCAGTTAAGGCATGGGCCTTTAAAAGTTATCAAAAAAATTGACTTTTCGTATATGTTCAGGGGGCGTGGTGGAGCGGTGAACTTGGCGTACTCGCCGAGACAAACGAAACGCTATAACTTTGACATTTAAAGGTCTATTGACACCATGCTTTATCCTAGAATAATGAAACTTGGTACACATGTGTATCTCATCAGGAGCTACAAAAAAGTCTCTTGGAGCAATGGTCCAAAGCCAACAGGAAGTCGGCCATTTTAGGTCAAAGTCACAATTTGGTCTATTTCATTTACGTCATATCTGAGCGAACTCGTCCTAGAGCTTTCGAGATCCAGGCATCAAACTCGGTCAGCACTATCTTGAGGCATTGAAGGTCAAAAGTTATCAAAAGAATTTTTCTATGTCAAAGCATGTGGGCGTGGCCTTAGGTCAAAGTCACAATTTGGTCTATTTCATTTACGTCATATCTGAGCGAACTCGTCCTAGAGCTTTCGAGATCCAGGCGTCAAACTCGGTCAGCACTATCTTGAGGCATTGAAGGTCAAAAGTTATCAAAATAATTTTTCTATGTCAAAGCATGTGGGCGTGGCCAAGCCTCAAATCTGGCCATTCTCCATGAAACATCAAGCTAAAATAACTTCCTAATAGAAGCTCCCAGCTACACCAAATTCACTAAGATCTATATTTATCCATCCCTCGACAGGACTGCAGTCCAATATGTAGTGGGCGTGGCCTGATTCTTCCAGAGCGCCCCCTAGAATTTAGTTTAAAAATCAGCCCCCAGCCATGCTTTATCCCAGAATTATGAAACGTGGTATACATGTGTAAATTATCAGGACCTACAAAAAAGTCTCTTGGAACCCTGGTCCAAAACAAAAACAAAGTCGGCCATTTTGGGTCAAAGGTCATTTTCCGATGTTTTTGAATTGCGTATTTAAACAAACTCCTCTTAGGGATTTTGAAGGATTGCCTTTAAACTTGGTTAACATTCCCTTAACACATTGGACAGTAAAAGTTATCAAAAGTTTGCGTTTTCGTTTATGCTAAAGGGGCGTGGCCAGGCCTCAAACTTGCGCTTCATGCGTCCCCTACATTATTTCTATAGTCCCATCTCAGTGATACATCATCCGATCTGAACCAGATTTATTGTGCATAATCAGTGAGACCTTGTGGACACATTGATATTGTTGTTTAACATATGACTCCAGAGCGCCCCCTAGATTATTCAAACTGTTATATCTCAGTGATACATCATCCGATCTGAACCAGATTTATTGTGCATCATCAGTGAGCCCTTGTGGACACATTGATATGGTGGGCTAACATTTGACTCAAGTGCGCCCCCTACATTATTTCTATAGTTATATCTCAGTGATATATGGTTCCCCAATGGTTTTCAGAATCTGTTGGAATCCTGGCAAAAACCAATGCAGATTTGTTCCTGTCTTTGATTTTATACGTCTACCTTATAATGTTTTGCTAGTTTTTTGATACTTTGTTAAAAAAAAAAAAAAAAAAAATATATATATATATTTTGTTTTTTTCTCTCTTTTTGTTTTCTATTGTTTATTGTTTGTTTGTTTATTGTTTAATGAAATTCTATCACTGCTGTTCATTGTTCTTTAGTTTTAGCAGGTCGCTTTCGTAAATGAGCCCATGAGGTTCAAAAGATTTACCTGACTAAATAAAGGTTGAATGAATGAATATATCATCCGATCTGAACCAAATTTATTGTGAATAATCAGTGAGCCCTTGTGGACACATTGATATTGTGGTTTAACATATAACTCCATAGCGCCCCCTAGATTATTCAAACTGTTCTATCTCAGTGAGACATCATCCGATCTGAACCAGATTTATCGTGTATCATCAGTGAGACCTTGTGGACACATTGATATTGTGGTTTAACATGTGACTCCAGAGCGCCCCCTAGATTATTCAAACTGTTATATCTCAGTGAGACATCATCCGATCTGAACCAGATTTATTGTGCGTGTGCACCCCTGGTGCGGAGTAGACACGAGAGACTTCGAAATGGCGACCGAGCGGACGAGCTGGAGCTCGCGCGGTCGCCTCAATAAGGTCCGAGCGGCGCTAAGCTGCTTCGGGCCTCAATGCTGCTTGCAGCTTTAATTAGGCCCGAGCAGCTAAGCGCTGCGAAGGCCTATTGTAATTGTACTGTTTATTATTTTTTTTATTATTATTATTTTTTTTATTTTTATTCTTCCCCCAAAAGAAGTGGCATTTTGGGGGCTTTATCATATATGAAAACTCACCAAATTTGGCAGACTCGTCAGGACTGGTGAAAAATTACATATTTTGGGGGCGTGGCAAAAATCGCCACAGAAACGGCTCAAGAGCGCCCCCTAGAAAATTTCAAAATACGCTCCGCATTGACTTAGTTTGACGTAGAATCGTGAAATTTGGTACACTTGTCCAACTCACCAAGATGCACAGAAAACCCTCTGGCACCAACGTTGTACGATAAATGGTAAGGCGGCCATTTTGAAATGATTACCAAATTTTTACACCTTTTTGGCCGTTTACAGCCTCCGCATTTGAACGAACTCCTCCTAGGGATTTCGCTCGATTTGGTTCAAACTTGGCCAGTTTCTTCATAAGGCACGGGGGAACAAACAATATCAAAATTGTGCGTTTTCATGAATGCTGAAGGGGCGGGGCCAGACGTCAAATTTGGACATCTCGCCATGAAAAACGAAACGCTTATAGCTCTTACACGAAAAGAGTCTAATACATCAAACCTTCAGTGATTGACGCACATCCGGTCCCCTGCATTACTGAATGGTCAAATTATGACATCACTTAAGCCACGCCCCCTGACAACAGGAAGTGTAAAGTTTTACTTTGAAAGGTCCATATCGGACCCGTGTTACCTAATCAGCGTGACATTGTGTCCAGTGACTAAAGACATGTTGGTGTAACAAGCTTTCCAGCACTGTTCGTTTTGGGTGGAGCAAGTGGGCGTGGCGACATGGCGAAGTAAGACGTAACGCCATCACCATACGTTTGGATCTAAAATCCACAGATTTGATCTGAGGAGTACCAATATCAGTATGATCGATCATTGCCCACCCCTTGAACAGGTGTTTATGCTAATTAGCAAATCGCTACAGAAACGGCTTAAGAGCGCCCCCTAGAAATATTCAAAATACCCTCCGCATTGACCTTAGTTTGACGTAGAATCATGAAATTTGGTACACTTGTCCAACTCACCAAGATGCACAGAAAACCCTCTGGCACCAATGTTGTACGATAAATGGTAAGGCGGCCATTTTGGGACGATGACCAAATTTTCACCCCTTTTTGGCCGTTTACAGCCTCTGCATTTCAACGAACTTCTCCTAGGGATTTCGCTCGATTTGATTCAAACTTGGCCAGTTTTTTTATAAGGCACGGGGGAACAAATGTTATCAAAACTGTGCGTTTTCATGCATGCTGAAGGGGCGGGGCCAGACCTCAAAGTTGGACATCTCGCCATGAAAAACGAAACGCTTACAGCTCTTACACGAAAACTGTCTAATACATCAAACCTTCAGTGATTGACCCACATCCGGTCCCCTGCAAAACTGTATGGTCAAATCATGACATCACTTAAGCCACGCCCCCTGACAACAGGAAGTGTAAAGTTTTACGTTGAACGGTCCATATCGGATCCCTGTTACCTAATCAGCGTGACATTGTATCCAGTCACCGAAGACATGTTGGTGTAACAAGCTTTCCAGCACTGTTCGTTTTGGGTGGAGCAAGTGGGCGTGGTGACGTGGCGAAGTAAGACGTAACGCCGTCACCATACGTTTGGTTCTAAACTCCACAGATTTGATCTGAGGAGTACCAAAATCATTATGATCGATCATTACCCACCCCTTGAACAGGTGTTTATGCTAATTAGCAAATAGCCTCCATAGCGCCCCCTAGATTATTCAAACTGTTGTATCTCAGTGATACATCATCCGATCTGAACCAGATTTATTGTGCATCATCAGTGAGCCCTTGTGGACACATTGATATGGTGGGCTAACATTTGACTCAAGTGCGCCCCCTACATTATTTCTATAGTTATATCTCAGTGATACATCATCCGATCTGAACCAGATTTATTGTGCATCATCAGTGAGCCCTTGTGGACACATTGATATGGTGGGCTAACATTTGACTCAAGTGCGCCCCCTACATTATTTCTATAGTTATATCTCAGTGATACATCATCCGATCTGAACCAGATTTATTGTGCATCATCAGTGAGCCCTTGTGGACACATTGATATGGTGGGCTAACATATGACTCAAGAGCGCCCCCTACATTATTCAACAGTTATATCTCAGTGATACATCATCCAATCTGAACCAGATTTATTGTGCATCATCAGTGAGCCCTTGTGGACACATTGATAATGTTATGTAAATTTTTACTCCATAGCGCCCCCTATATTATTACTACAGTTATATCTTAGTGATACATTATCCGATCTGCACAAGATTTATTATGCTTTATCAGTGAACACTTCGACACACATTGATAATGTTATGTAAATTTTTACTCCATAGCGCCCCCTATATTATTACTACAGTTATATCTTAGTGATACATTATCCGATCTGCACGAGATTTATTATGATTCATCAGTGAACACTTCTACACACATTGATAATGGTATGTAAATTTTTACTCCATAGCGCCCCCTGTATTATTACTACAGTTATATCTTAGTGATACATTATCCGATCTGCACGAGATTTATTGTGCTTTATCAGTGAACACTTCGACACACATTGATAATGGTATGTAAATTTTTACTCCATAGCGCCCCCTATATTATTACTACAGTTATATCTCAGTGATACATTATCCGATCTGCACGAGATTTACTATGCTTCATCATTGAGACCTTGTGGACACATTGATATTGTGGTTTAACATATGACTCCAGAGCGCCCCTTAGATTATTCAAATCGTTATATCTTAGTGATACATCATCCAATCTAAACCAGATTTATTTTGCATCATCAGTGAGCCCTCGTGGACACATTGATATGGTGGGCTAACATTTGACTCAAGTGCGTCCCCTAGATTATTCAAACTGTTATATCTCAGTTATACATCATCCGATATTTACCAGATTTATTGTACATCATCAGTGAGCACTTCAACACACATTGATCCTGTGGTTTAACAGATAACTCCAGTGCGCCCCCTACATTATTTTTCAAACTGTTACATCTCATTGCTAGATCATTTGATCTGTTCTACATTTACTGTGTGTCACCAGTCAGCACTTCTAAACACGTATATATTGTTGTTATTCGCTAACTGTTCTTGGCAAACGGGTGCTGGATGGGCATGAGAGAGTTCGAGGTGGTGACCGAGCAGATCAGCTGGAGGTCCCGTGGTCGACACAATAAGGCCAGAGCGGCGCTAAGCTGCGAGGGCCTCAACGCTGCTTGCAGCTTTAATTATTATTATTTTTTTTCTTCCCCCCAAAGAAGTGGCCTTTTGGAGGCTTTATCATATACGAAAACTCACCAAATTTGGCGGACTCGTCAGGACTGGTGAAAAATTACATATTTTGGGGGCGTGGCAAAAATCGCCACAGAAACGGCTCAAGAGCGCCCCCTAGAAAATTTCAAAATACCCTCCGCATTGACTTAGTTTGACGTAGAATCGTGAAATTTGGTACACTTGTCCAACTCACCAAGATGCACAGAAAACCCTCTGGCACCAACGTTGTACGATAAATGGTAAGGCGGCCATTTTGGAATGATGACCAAATTTTTACACCTTTTTGGCCGTTTACAGCCTCCGCAATTGAACGAACTCCTCCTAGGGATTTCGCTCGATTTGGTTCAAACTTGGCCAGTTTCTTCATAAGGCACGGGGGAACAAACAATATCAAAATTGTGCGTTTTCATGAATGCTGAAGGGGCGGGGCCAGACATCAAAGTTGGACATCTCGCCATGAAAAACGAAACGCTTACAGCTCTTACACGAAAAGAGTCTAATACATCAAACCTTCAGTGATTGACGCACATCCGGTCCCCTGCATTACTGAATGGTCAAATCATGACATCACTTAAGCCACGCCCCCTGACAACAGGAAGTGTAAAGTTTTACTTTGAAAGGTCCATATCGGACCCGTGTTACCTAATCAGCGTGACATTGTGTCCAGTGACTAAAGACATGTTGGTGTAACAAGCTTTCCAGCACTGTTCGTTTTGGGTGGAGCAAGTGGGCGTGGCGACATGGCGAAGTAAGACGTAACGCCATCACCATACGTTTGGATCTAAAATCCACAGATTTGATTTGAGGAGTACCAGTATCAGTATGATCGATCATTGCCCACCCCTTGAACAGGTGTTTATGCTAATTAGCAATTTGCTACAGAAACGGCTCAAGAGCGCCCCCTAGAAATATTCAAAATACCCTCCGCATTGACTTAGTTTGACGTAGAATCGTGAAATTTGGTACACTTGTCCAACTCACCAAGATGCACAGAAAACCCTCTGGCACCAACGTTGTACGATAAATGGTAAGGCGGCCATTTTGGAATGATGACCAAATTTTTACACCTTTTTGGCCGTTAACAGCCTCCGCAATTGAACGAACTCCTCCTAGGGATTTCGCTCGATTTGGTTCAAACTTGGCCAGTTTCTTCATAAGGCAAGGGGGAACAAACAGTATCAAAATTGTGCGTTTTCATGAATGCTGAAGGGGCGGGGCCAGACATCAAATTTGGACATCTCGCCATGAAAAACGAAACGCTTACAGCTCTTACACGAAAAGAGTCTAATACATCAAACCTTCAGTGATTGACGCACATCCGGTCCCCTGCATTACTGAATGGTCAAATCATGACATCACTTAAGCCACGCCCCCTGACAACAGGAAGTGTAAAGTTTTACTTTGAAAGGTCCATATCGGACCCGTGTTACCTAATCAGCGTGACATTGTGTCCAGTGACTAAAGACATGTTGGTGTAACAAGCTTTCCAGCACTGTTCGTTTTGGGTGGAGCAAGTGGGCGTGGCGACATGGCGAAGTAAGACGTAACGCCATCACCATACGTTTGGATCTAAAATCCACAGATTTGATTTGAGGAGTACCAGTATCAGTATGATCGATCATTGCCCACCCCTTGAACAGGTGTTTATGCTAATTAGCAATTTGCTACAGAAACGGCTCAAGAGCGCCCCCTAGAAATATTCAAAATACCCTCCGCATTGACCTTAGTTTGACGTAGAATCATGAAATTTGGTACACTTGTCCAACTCACCAAGATGCACAGAAAACCCTCTGGCACCAATGTTGTACAATAAATGGTAAGGCGGCCATTTTGGAACGATGACCAAATTTTCACCCCTTTTTGGCCGTTTACAGCCTCCGCATTTGAACGAACTCCTCCTATGAATTTCGCTCGATTTGGTTCAAACTTGGTCAGTTTCTTCATAAGGCACGGGGGAACAAATGTTATCAAAACTGTGCGTTTTCATGCATGCTGAAGGGGCGGGGCCAGACCTCAAAGTTGGACATCTCGCCATGAAAAACGAAACGCTTACAGCTCTTACACGAAAACTGTCTAATACATCAAACCTTCAGTGATTGACCCACATCCGGTCCCCTGCAAAACTGTATGGTCAAATCATGACATCACTTAAGCCACGCCCCCTGACAACAGGAAGTGTAAAGTTTTACGTTGAACGGTCCATATCGGATCCCTGTTACCTAATCAACGTGACATTGTATTCAGTCACCGAAGACATGGTGGTGTAACAAGCTTTCCAGCACTGTTCGTTTTGGGTGGAGCAAGTGGGCGTGGTGACGTGGCGAAGTAAGACGTAACGCCGTCACCATACGTTTGGTTCTAAACTCCACAGATTTGATCTGAGGAGTACCAAAATCATTATGATCGATCATTACCCACCCCTTGAACAGGTGTTTATGCTAATTAGCAAATAGCCTCCATAGCGCCCCCTAGATTATTCAAACTGTTGTATCTCAGTGATACATCATCCGATCTGAACCAGATTTATTGTGCATCATCAGTGAGCCCTTGTGGACACATTGATATGGTGGGCTAACATTTGACTCAAGTGCGCCCCCTACATTATTTCTATAGTTATATCTCAGTGATACATCATCCGATCTGCACGAGATTTATTATGCTTTATCAGTGAACACTTCGACACACATTGATAATGTTATGTAAATTTTTACTCCATAGCGCCCCCTATATTATTACTACAGTTATATCTTAGTGATACATTATCCGATCTGCACGAGATTTATTATGATTCATCAGTGAACACTTCTACACACATTGATAATGGTATGTAAATTTTTACTCCATAGCGCCCCCTGTATTATTACTACAGTTATATCTTAGTGATACATTATCCGATCTGCACGAGATTTATTGTGCTTTATCAGTGAACACTTCGACACACATTGATAATGGTATGTAAATTTTTACTCCATAGCGCCCCCTATATTATTACTACAGTTATATCTTAGTGATACATTATCCGATCTGCACGAGATTTATTGTG